>JAQGAO010003299.1:0-17320 GCA_034697705.1 Ommatoiulus sabulosus | reverse complement strand
CGTAAGCACACTTCCGGGTATGCTGTTCCAGGCATCGATCACATTATGGCTGAAGAAATACTTCCTCAGATCGATGCGAGCTCTTGGTTTGAGCGGAGACTGTTCATAGCCCCGCGTAACACCTGACCAAAATCGATGAACTCGTGGCAGTTAACGTCCAGGTGCCCTTTTACAAGTTTAAATGCCTCAATTAGCATGCCATGGGTTCTACATGCATCCAATGTCGTCAGCTTAAGGCTCTTAAGCCTCTCCTCATACAAGAGGCGACCCAGACGTGTCAACTTTCTGGTCGCCAGCCGCTGCACACTTTCCAGCCTCTGTTTGTTCCTCTGCAGCCATGGATTCCAGGCTGTGCCAGCAAATTCCAAACTAGGGCGAACCAACGTTGTGTAAAGTTTCCTAAAGTTGGCTGGGTCGAGTTTCGGAAGGTTTCTTGCAAGGAATGGCACACAGCGCTACCCCATTGAAGCAGCAGTGCTGCACTGGGCAGTGACCCCCAGATTTCCACTCACCGTTACACTCCGGTCCCGCTCTTCAGTGACCACCTGTATAGGGTTCTCCTCCAATAAATAGTTGAAATTCTTGCTGCTTCTTCCAAGATGCATAACTTTACATTTTGCACTGTTGAGTTCCATAAGCCACTGAGCACTCCAAGCACTGAGCTGGTCGACATCCCTCTGCATAGCATTGCTATCGCCGACGTTAAGCACTTCGCGATACATTTTGAGATCGGCAAATTTGAGGACACATGACTCGATCCCGATGTGTGCATCTGAGACATACAATGAAAACAGGAAAGGCCCCAAGCAGGATCTTAGAGAAACACCGGATGTGACACTCGCCCATTCCGATGTACATTCACTTAACAAACTGCACCGGTATACCCAGGTCTATCAACTTGGACACAAGCAGTCTATGATTCACGGTCTCGAAGGCCCGAGAGAAGTCGAAAAAGAGCTCAACAACAGGCTTTCCCGCATCAAGACTTTGGGTCCAATCCTTCCTAGCCGCCAGAAGATTTGTTGAGCATGAGCAACCCTTGACAAATCCATGCAGGGAGGAGATTATTATAAGCCAAGATTATTGAGAATGGTTGTAAGCCTGAGATGAATGAACTTCTCACAAATTTTGGCCACAGTACATGTCAAACTGACAGGGCGATAATTGTTCGGATCCACCTTGCTACCTTTCTTAAAAATGGGTGCGATATTAGCTTTTTTCCAGTCATCTGAAAATACTCCCTCATTTATTGATCCTTCGATGATCGCTGCAATAGGGGGTTGCAGAGCAGTTGCACATTTCTTCAAGAATAAGGGAGATAGCCCATCTGGCCCACCAACCTTGCCGCAATCCAGGGCATCCAGAAGCTTGTAGATTTCGTCATGAGGTACACAAGTATATTCACAAGGGCCGCATAACTCTAGAGTGGCATGAATGTCCACCTTGAATACACCTGCAAACGTATAGCCCAGCATCTTGGCTACTTCAGCAGGACATGAAGCAACGCTCACCCCACGTTGAAGGAGGACGACGGACCCACGACTGCGGCACTTTCGATTGATGTAGTTAAACAGCCTCTTCCTATTTGACTTAAGGTCTCCTATAATCTCATTGTAATAATCATCCCGATGATGCCTCGAAAGTTGTCACTTCAATCTATAAGCTGTCTGGTTGCCGGGGGTTCTATTACTGTAGAAACTCTTCCCAAGCTTGTGCTTCAGTTCAGTCGAAGTTCAGTTATAATACTCTGAGGAAGAGGAGTGCGATCACCACAGACAGTCACACAGGGAACCAGCCTGCTGACAATGTCCTGAGGGTATTCCGCAGCATAACCCAGCAGTTGTTCACACTTTGTTTGAAGAACAATCTCCTTCCAGCACACCATATTTAGTTCCTCCAAAATTTTAGTATAGTCCGCACTGCTATACTTGTAGACAGTCTTCCGTTTACATGTAAATTCGGCACCCAGATTGATTTTGCAGACTATGACCTGATGGTCACTGTTACCTATAGGAGGATAATGGCGGGTATTTAGTTCATCCAGGTCATCAAGCGTTATGAAGAAAGAGTATAGATGGAGTCTGGCCTAACACGCATCTCGTAAAGCGAGTAACATGTTGCTTCCAACCCTTGTCTTCAACTAGCTGTAGGAATGTTGGTTGGTGGAATTTTAACATTGGCCTATTTCTGCACACGAGGGCTGAACACCAACGCCAGGGGATGTGTCAGCGTCACCAACCTGGGAATTTTGCCTACGAGGGGGGACTTCCACCCCCACAAGAGGGATCTTTAACGTGCAGAGATCAAACGGGATCTACACGGGACCTCGGTTTAAACTCTCATCCGAAAGAGCCGCCACTTAGAGAATTTTGCACATCATCAAAATTCTCACCGACCTCGACCGGGGAGCTAACCCCGCTAGTTAGGATTGAGAGGCAAGCGCGTAACCCACTCAACCATCGACGCCAGTGTGTAGGAATGTGCTCTGCATAACCGAACCAGCGAACCTCCAGAAGAAACTGTCAAGTTGGTCCAGTTGACATGAGGGAGATTTAAGTCACCACATAGGACATTGTGTCTGTTGGAGTTAACAAGAGTTCAGCTCCTCCAGGAAAGCAGTTGCTATTATCATCATTATACATGCTGCGATAGCAGCTGATAAGTGTGAAAGGGATGTCACCCACAACATCAATTTTTATCCACTCACACTTATGGATGGATATAGTCGTGCAACTCTTTATGTGGAGGGCACTTGCTAAATAAACAGCAACTCCATTTAATTTAATAACAATAAAAATATACTAATTAATATTTTGCAAACAAGTTGTGTTCGTTATAGGCTTATAAAAGAATACATTCAATGATTCAATACATTTTGTCAAAATTCGGAAATCTTAAAAACATTTTGAAATGTGTCAAATGAAATCGAGTATATAGTTCTTGAAAACATTCATCTTTTATTCGAATAAAAAATTATATTTTATATGATGCAACGTGTTTTGCGAACCAGTTGTTTGGCTACCTTAGGCCTATATAGAAAGGCTATGGATTTTTAATCACATTACCATACATGTAGATATTTTAAACGTATTAACCCATAATAGCCAGCCGTATATTCGATATTCAGTTTCAATTGAGTTTCAACCGAAAATTATTGTCTACAAATAAGGAATTTTATTGTACTATAAAAATAATACAATTATTAACATGCAAACCAATTAAATTATTGTCCATTTTACGATGCTATAGCTGTAGACGCGACGACATAAAATCCTGACAGATAAGTCAACAGCAGAATTATTTCATCACTAGTATAGCCTTGAATGACTGTTACTGAATAATACTGTAAACGTGTTATTTGCGCCACTTATTGTAATTATTTCTTTCTTTGTTTAAGTGTCTTCCTAATTGCATAATTGACACTGACAATTATTTAAGGCCATAACTGAAGACATAAAAATGCTGAGCTATTAGTGTAGGCCTACTGTTAGTTTGAAATATCGGCAATGACATATCACGCTGACATCTCTGCCGTCGCGAGTTGGCACCAAAGCAAATAACATAATCAAAGCGAATTGACTATAGATTAGAAATAAATCAGCAATAAATACTCTATTTACCATCATCTGGTTCGTATCCCCAATGCCCATCTGTTACTTCTTCTTCTCCTTTCCCAATTGCTAGAGGGGAAAATAAATTGTAAATAGAGTTAAACTTTTAATATCTTAAATCGATACATGTAATTTAGGTTTTTTTTAATGCATGGACACAACACGTTTTATTTATTAAATGACCAAAAAGAGATGCTGAATCAGAATTATGCAATTATAACACAATAGTTCACATACAGTAGGCCTACTATTTTGTGAACGCCGGATTCAAAAAGTAAACCAAATTACAGTTCATTACATTAATCGCATTTGATAAAATATTGAAAACGTTTTTGACTTTTTCTCAATGATTTTCCAATGTGGTACGTTAATGCAAAAGACACATGCTGAAAGTTAAGAGCTATGGGCATAGGCTAGCATTGCTAGTGGAAATTTACATTGGAAGCTAATTTAATGTAGCGTGTTATTCCAATGTGAATATGTAAAGCATTGTGTTTTTTATGTTTGTCTTTTCACCCACGAAACAAGATAAAAATATCAATGTTTGAAAGTTTTACACAATCATTTTTATATCCGTATAATTGCGTGGCGTCATTATTGTCTGTAATTAATTGAAGGGTTTAAGGATTTCTACCAGTAATGTCTGATGCAATTAAAATGAGGTGTGATATTTTTAGGATAGTGCAAAGAATTGATATATCTATAATAAAGTTTATTGACATTTTCTTCATGATATGGTATAATATCATGCACATTTATGGTTCTGTACAATCTTCATCTTCTATCATCAAGTGGTTGGCATTGAACTCACAAATTAGACGCCTTAAATTACCGCAACCAGAATGTTTTTGATATTAAAATCTTTCTGGTTGCGGTAATTTAAGGCGTCTAATTTGCGGGTTCTGTACAATGAAAATTATGAGCTTAGGAGACGGAAACCGCTCACTAAATTACTTAGATTTTTAATGATTATTAATAAACATGGAAACAGCTTAAAAAAAATTGAAAACTGGCCTGAAAGGAGTTTGAACAATTAGATAAATTGATCAACGAAAATGTGGTAGTTTTTAAAAAATTGACCAATGAAAACAGGAACATTTTTGTAAAATTGAACAATAAAAATGTCCAGTTACGGCCATGGATTGTGGAAAACAATGGTAAGCTATAATCAAGATTACCGACTCGAATATCTAGCCGGAGTCTACGGAATACGAGACGAGAATTATATTAGCTTCATTACTCCTTATTCTTTTAAATCGCCTATATTTTATAAATTTTTGAACACAAAAGTTATATTATTTCCATGAACGTCATTGTTAAACTTAACAAATAACATGCACATCCATTTAGATTAATTCAAATAGTTATACAATAAAGATAGAGTTATCTATTTACCGATCGTCTTACTCTTATTGGGAAATTTTCAACGTGTATGTGAGTCAAGTCACAGAAATGGAGCCTTTTCAGGGTGAATTAGCTTTGTGGAAATAGTGTTATATTCATTACTCCTTATTTTTTAGATTGTACGTTGATGAGTGTGTGATGCAAATGCAATATACATATATTATTAAATCATTTACAAGATGTGAAATGATATGTACCAAAAACTTTAAAAACAATGATTTCTAATTAATGTAAAATCATGCATTCGTGAAGTGTAATAAGTATACATTAAGAGTATAATCATTGATCAAGCTATACAGTATAGCTAGCTAGACATTTGCATGTAGGAGTAAATGCGTGAACACTGCAAATGAAAAGTTGAAAACACCGTAAATTTGTTTTCCATGCACCAAATGATACGACGTGATACATTAAACACTATATTAAATTAAGAAAGATATGCCGTTTATAATCACACTTTGACACTTAGATAACAATTAAGGTACAATATTTTCACTTAATAAGCAAGGGTGATGCATTTAAATATTATATATGCGTGCATAGTCTTCTTCTTACTAAATCATGAAATTTAATAATTCGCGGTGATATTTTGAGATGTCATTACTTACCCAAAAATGCAAAAGCACACGCTGCAATTTGTAGGAATCGGTTTATCATGATTGGTAACGAAACGTTATCAAAAGAAACTACCAAATGTTAGTTCGGAAAGTTTAAGACCCAACTGTTCAGAATCAGACTTTCTTCTCCTATAATATACTAGTTGGATGGGTTTTTTGATTACATCATCACGGCATTAATTGTTAGACAGTTTTCTAGGCCGTTCATTTCTAATAATTTCATTGACAATAAACAAGTGCGAGATCTTCAAGATTTTTCTGGCTTCAGCCCAACCCGCTAGTTTAACACAATCAATTGAACCGTCATGAGTTTTAATTTTATGTCTACTTGATACTTTACGGACCTGCATTGGTTGGATGTAATTAATGCTTCGGCATTGGTAGCACGCTACAAGCACCTTGAAGTTGAAATCTGATGATCAAAACCAACTTACGGTTGTTTACGGTCGTCTATAATTGACCACAATGACACTTCAAACACTTATTGCGACTCTTGACGAATTTATTTATACCATGACATAAAAAGACAATGACTATTCTGTATTTTTGTCATTGAGAAGGTATACAGTAATCATTTCTAAAACAATGGCATGATATACTGAAATTATCCTTATTTTTCATAAAGGTTCAAATTAAATGTCTCATAAAGGATTGTTTTTTTGATTACATCATCACGGCTTTAATTGTTAGACAGTTTTCTTGGTCGTTCATTTCTAATAATTTCATTCACAATAAACAAGTGCGAGATCTTCAAGATTTTTCTGGCTTCAGCTCAACCTGATAGTTTAGCAACCGGTTTAGAACAGTCAATTGAACCGTCATGAGTTTTAATTTTATGTCTACTTTATACTTTATGGACCTGCATTGGTTGGATGTAATTAATGCTTCGGCATTGGCACGCCCGCTACAAGCACCTTGAAGTTGAAATACGATGATCAAAACAAACTTACGGTTGTTTACGATCATCTATAATTGACCACAATGACACCTGTAATCAGATACAGTAATCATTTCTAAAACAATGGCATATGATATACTGAAACAAAAACGTAAAAATATCAGGGTTAGTCAAAAAATTGTCCTGCCATAAGCAAACTAACCTATGTAATATTCGTATTCCATTCTACACTCTAAAAAATAGGTTTATCTAACAGTACAAAGTGAAAAACAACCAGTTGTGGATGTGGCAATTATGATACCAGAAAATGTGGCAGAAGTGACACTTCAGTGACACAGCTCCAAACAGCATTATCAAAATTGAATCCATGTTTGGTAAGAAATCTAGGCAAAGATCAAGTAGAGCATTTTTGCACAGGCATGGCTGAATAAATAACGTGATTAAACCAACCAAAAGAAGAGGAAATGCCAAAGGAACCAAAACAAGAGGCTAGTGTATCATTATATACACTACAACTGCCGTTTTAACAGCCAACTAGTGCTCTGGAAGTGCTATTGAATCCGGTTAAACCTACGTTTTGGCACCGATGGGTCCTCCGGTTCCAATAATGCCAGGACCATGGATGCCTAATTATTCGAACATAAGACATCAGATACCTAAAGTAAAGACAGAAAACCCTTACCAATTGGCACTTAGGAATTAGTCCACCTATTATACAAACGCCATATGCTCCACAGATGGGTCCAGGATGGAATAGAGGAGGACATAGCGTATTGGCAAAATTGGATTCCACCATTTGCAAGACCATTTGAGAGTTTGCCAACGTTAGATGGTATTAAGGATGTGGAGACGTTTTTTGGACGAATTTAAGGGAACAGCGAGAGCACGAGGAATTCCTGAAGTGGAATTGGCATTACATTTGCATTCACACTTGAATGGAACAGAGTTCACTTGGTTGTGTGGATTATTATATGCCTTACAGGATGCCCCATGCCACATATTACATAAAGAGCTATGAAGAGCATTCCAGAGGGCACAATATGCATCACATTTATGGGATGAGATTTAGAGCAGAAGATACATGATTGAGATGGATGGGATGTGCCGTTGTTCAAATCCTGATATGCCGGATGCAACAAAATTTAAAATTTTGATTCGTGGACTTCAACATCCAGTGCGATGGTTTTTGTCGCACAATTATCCAAAGACATTGCAAGAATTGTGGGATAAATTAGCAGATAAGGAGGATGCAGATAAGGAGGATCGCATGGCAAATAAAGCAATGGTAGAACCCAACCAGAATTAGAACCACCCTTGGGCTCAGCACCAGTATATCGGTCCTACAAGATTGACAACCTAGGATGACTAGAACGTGGAGTGGTCAAGGATCTACAACTTACCCTCCTAGTATAAGAAGACCATTAGAAGAATTAACATGTTTTGAATGTCAAGTGAAAGGCCATAGCCCATGAGATTGTACTCGATAAGTAGAATCAGCCAGGACACAAACAAGTGGTATATAGGAAAATAATGGATGCAGACCAGCGTGACCAGGCCTGACCGTGACTGTTGGGAATGGCACACACATTGATTAACATTCGTATTTAAGTTTCAGAAAAATCATGTTTATCACTATTGGACTCGGGGTTTGATTACTCCTTTAAGTTGGTGGATATTTTCTCCTAAATGGGAATGCCTTATTTTCCATTAGATTTTAAAGTGGACCAAATAGCAGATGAACATGGGCGCCCATTGAAGATTGCTGGACAAGTGGATGTCCTTGTCACCATGCTGGGTCGATCTTTTCAGAATCAATTCCTGGTGGTAGACTTACCTGGAAAAGTGGTGATCTTAGGATTGGACTTCATTTATAGAAAAGGTTTTGTGCTGAACAGAGGTCAGCGGTCGGAGTTATTCGATGATGAGCCGACTACGAAGGTGCAGTTCTCGGATGTAGAAAAAAAATTTCCTGGCTGGAATGATTAAATTGCCAGATGTTTCGTGATTCTTGTGAGGGGAACAGGAGAGGGTGCGGCCATTATTGAGGATAACGACAGTGCCATTGACATTAGCAAGAACAACATTTTTCCAACCATGTTCGAAGATGCAACTGATTTGTACCGTACCAAAGAATGCCCAGTTGGGGGAAGAAATGATGATTGGTCCATCACCTTGGGAGAATTTGGGGAGTACGGCCAGGGTTTAGAGTTTTCATTGTGGAATAACGCTGTTGACCATTAGAGGTGGCTAATTTTACAGCCACACCAGTGACATTGTGGACAGGTTGTTAACAAGAAGGACAAGAAGTTATTTGTGTGGATCATGAAGAAGATCGCTCGGATGAAAGAATAGTCTCCTTGGAGGAGACCAGACCAGCTCTGGACACAAGAAAGTTCCGTGATGCATTGAACATTAACCCAGAATTGTAAAAGGAGGATAAGGAAGTACAGTGAAAACTATTGCAACGGTTCCGTTAGTTTTTGCATTGTCCATTTCTGAATTTTAACTTAGATGTTTGCCTCCACATAAAATAGATACAAAAGGCAAGCCACCTGTCTACTTGCCTCCAAGAAGAACAACTCCAGCAATGCTAGCGGTGGTCCAAGCAGACGTTAAAGAGATGCTAGATGTGGGCATTATCATACCGAATAAGAGCCCTTATGCGAGCCCAGTTGTAATTGTATGAAAGAAAGATGGGACATATAGATTTTGTAAGGACTATAGACGCCTAAATGCACAGACCAAAATCGATAATTACTCTATCCCCAGAATAGATGGTGCATTGGATTCTCTCCATGGGGTCTGCTATGGCAGCTTCCCATAGCAGAGGGGGATAAGGAAAAAAATGGAGTTCTCATGTGCAGAAGGACATTTTGAGTTCCTGAGAATGCTGTTTGGTCTGTGTAATGCACCAGCATCAATGCAAAGAGCTTTGGATATAGAAATGGGAGTCCTGTTTAGCGTACTTGGATTATATAATCATTTATGCTGACACTTTTCAAGGATTCCTGAAAAACAAGTTCATTATTTGGGACATCTGATGAGTGCAGAAGGAGTAGCGGTTGATCTGGAGAAAGTCAAAAGCAGTGAAGATCTTTCCCATACCAAAAGATAGTACAGGAGTTAGGAGTTTTCCTGTAAAGTTGGATTTCGTCCAACAAAACCAAAAACATTTAAAATTAGAAAATCCAAAAAAGGATAAAAACAATGGGGACACTAGCTCCCCAAAATAAATTGTCAAAATTACAAATGTTATGCATAAGATACTCCTAGGTGGCAGCATCAACTTAAACAAGAAAAGGGGTGGAAAATACATAAAAGGGAGCAGGGAGAGGTACATTAATGGCAGCACTAAATACATGAGACACTATTGGTTATTAAAAACATGGAAATCAGCCAGGATTCTGCCACTGGCTGAACAGATCCCTGAATTGTGATTGGACAAAAGCAAATAGGAATTATCCACATCCCAAGGTATATAAGCAGGAACAAATCTGCTAACTTCAGAATTTAAGAAACAATCTAATGCACTCTTTGATTGCGATGGAAATAATTGCTTCCAATAAAATTTGGAGGAAATCCCTTTTTGTCCTAAGGGATCCATTAAAACCATCCTAAAATCCTGAGGGATTTTTAAAAACATGCAAACTTGAATGGAAAATTTGGTCACTATTCTGATGAAACAAATTGCGATTGAAATAATACAATTGCTACTATACATCCAGGATAGGGGAAAAACATTAAGGAAAACTAATTTAAGAAAAATACTTTTTAGGTAAATTTGAGTTTTATATTGGTTATGTAAAGTGTATATGAAATGCTAATTCACCGTAACATCTCATTAAACATGTAATCTAACTTTTAGGATTTTTGTAAATAAATAACATGAATTTGTACTTCTGTTTCTGACTGTTTCACATAGGCTTTCATTGGCTTTTGAACATACCTTTTTTATTGTAGTTTATATTAGGGATTAATAACCCATAAGTTCCTAAAATAACATGTCATTTACTAGGCAAAGAAACAAGTACCAAAAGAGTTAATTGGGAGGGATCTTCCTGAAAAGGACAGGCTAAATCCCATTGATTAAAACTGTTTAAGAGCAGCCAGAGGGTTGAACAGTTTCACTTTAAAGCCAAGGAAATTTTCAGTGAGGATTCAGAGTTAGGATAGACTCAAGAGAACTTAGCTGAGTCTTGTATTAACGTATTCCCACCTTCAATCATGGCTTCAAACTCCGAAATGCAACGTGAACTTTATGGCAGTATTGATAAGTTGGAGAAGCTTTTCTCCAATATCTGTGAAAAAAAATATGCCAACCAAACTGAAAAAAACGGACTTTGGGATTCACCTGAACAAAATCAAGTCGTTTTTTGATAAGCACTTTGCAATAGAAACAAGCTTCTCTGGAAATATGGAGACCAACCTGGTCACCCTCGATTTAACCCCTGGGACCGCCGTAATAACACCTGAAGACACCAAATTCACAAATCTAGATCTGGATGGAAACCCAATGGAGGACAATTCAATTCTGATAGCGATAGCTAACCTGGCAAGTAAATTTGATCGCTTCGCAGCAAATGTAGTCTCGCTTTACCATGCTGGAGAACGGGCTAAAGCCAGCGATAAACCGAAGCATCCCACCTTTTCGGAAATTACTAGAACAAGTGTGGTACCACCAGCTAGTCGGGCTTCAGCCCACCTGAAGGAACTGAACCAAATGAATTCCACACCAAAGGCACTGAACCAAATGAATTCCACACCGAACAAAACCCCCAAAGTGAAATCAATCAGAGGCCAAAGGCCCGTCAAAACTGGCCTACAAGGAAAACCCCTAACAACAAGGATCTATGTTGGGAATCTGTTGATTATCTTGTGTTCCGAATCCTGGCTGTCAGCTGACCACAGCACGGCTGAGTTTTTTCATAGCAACCTAAAGGTCTACCATAGGGATAGAACTGATGTGGTGGCGTTTTTATTGCTCACTCGAAAAACAATGTCAGTAAGGGAAGTTCAACTGGAAACTGATTGTGAGTGTAATTTGTAGCATTCATCTAAAAAATTGTAAAAAGTTATTTATAGTTTCTTTTTACATGCCCAATGATAATCAAAAACAGCTGGAGGAACTCATTAGATCCCTGAAATTAATATATTTCTGAAAAACAAAGACCCCATAATTATTATTGGTGGTGATTTTAATTTTTCAGGAATGGATTGGAACAATCACACCCACATACCCCCCTCCTCTCCATATCCCACAAGCTCCCAAGTTTTTCTAGAGGCCATTTCGGAGTTCTCCCTGGAGCAAATAAACCGACACCCAACAATAGGGGAAAGTAGCCTGGAGCTCGTATTAACCAATCGACCAGAATGCATTACTGCAATTATGCCTGAATCAGGTATCACTGACCATGGACAACTCATCCTTGCTGACTTTGTGTTCTAACCTAAAGTCGACCTTTCCCAGAAACACTATCTTGCAATACGACAAAACCAATTGGAAAGATTTTAAGGAATACATTGTGCACCATCTGAAGGAAGATTTGGGGCACAAGCAAAGTGCTGATGAGAAGTGGGAGCACTTCAAAAATATCATCTCCAAGGGTGTTGATGCTTTTGTTCCCCAAAACTAATGTGGATCCAGAAACAGACCGCTGTGGTATACCACAGAAATTTGCCGCCTCTTACATCAGCAGAGGAAGATCAGAAATCGATTGCGACACACCACTGAGCCTAATTTGAAAATTACTTTAAATAAATTAAATTTCGGCCAGATCTGTGAATTTCAGATATGTGAAATCCTTGCATAAATGTAGTAACCCACTTTCATCCCTCATTAACCAGGGCAAACAAATTGAGGTGGGTAAAAAGGATGTTGCCAACAAGCTTAACCGGCAATTCAAAAGTGTCTTCACGAAAGATCTAACTTCAGTGCCTGATTTTCCTTCGCTCGCCAATAAGACAATGCCCGGGCTTATCATTTGTCAGGCTGGAGTCCACAAACTCCTCTCAACCCTCAGTCCCAACAAATCAGAAGGGCCAGATAACCTCTCACCCAGACTCTTGAGGGAACTGGCTAGGGAGATTGCATCATTTCTGGTAGATCTATTTCAACTGTCTCTGAACTCTGGAATTGTTCCCCGGGATTGGAGAGAGGCATGGATTTTTCCAATCTTCAAGTCAGGTTCTGAACTGAAACCAGCTAATTACAGACCAGTGTCCCTCACCTCAGTGGTTTGTAAAATTTTTGAACACATTATTTATTCAAATGTGATCAACCACCTCAATAGTCAAGCATTGATCACTGATACCCAACATGGTTTCAGGAATGGGCGTTCATGTGATACGCAATTGGCCTTGTTTGTCCATGACATTCAGGCAATTCTTGACGAGGGGAGACAAGTGGATGCCATATTCATGGACTTTGCTAAGGCATTTGATACAGTCCCCCACCAAAAACTTTTACTAAAAATTGAGGCATATGTGATAAGTGAGGAAATACGAACTTGGATTTCGGCATTCCTCTCTCACCTAATCACCTAATCTTTAGTTCTGATGTAGGTTAAAA
This sequence comes from Ommatoiulus sabulosus, assembly GCA_034697705.1. Taxonomy (NCBI): domain Eukaryota; kingdom Metazoa; phylum Arthropoda; class Diplopoda; order Julida; family Julidae; genus Ommatoiulus; species Ommatoiulus sabulosus. Next base: position 4,222 of record JAQGAO010003299.1, on the reverse strand, counting down.
AAATTGAAAAAGCCCGAGAATCTGCCACAACCTAAACAATTTCGAACACTTGGTAATTTACCTTACCTATTGCTACCTCGCCAATTCATGAAGGTACCTAGACACACTACAGACAACATTGCATGACAAGAAAGATGTGTATGCATCACACAAGTTTCCAGGGTAAGAAAGGCAAAAGACTGAATTGTTATTTTTCATTTCTCCATAGACACCACAGCAAATTGGAGTTGCAGGGAGAAAGAATCGCTCTCTGGTCGAGATGGCAAAAATGGTTTTGGGGCAAGGCCGTTTTTGCTGCGGCGTACCTGCAGAACCATGTACCAAACTAAAGCATCTCGAAGACACCTTTCCAACACTGGGATGGTTCAAACCCAGACATCAGCCATATCAGAGTATTTGAATCAAAGCTAAACTCACTCGAACACAAGCAGAAACACAAGAAATGGGATGAAAAAGCAATCCTGCGCATGTGGTGCTCTCTCCTGGTCTGGTTTCAGCTTGGCTTAGGCGGTGGGGCGTTCGTTCGCCCAGTCATGGTAAGTGCATGGGACCATTGCCTCTGTCGCTGTTTGACCACTCGTCCCCTTGATATTTTGGGCGCATTCCCGTCTGGTTCGGCTTGGCCCCTTTTGGCCTTTGTTTTACGGTGGTTGGGACGGAGCCCTGTTGACTGATCACTTCCCCCCTTTGTGCGGTAATCGCACCCCTCTTTAATTGCATTTTAAATAAACCTTTTTGTTCGTCCACATCAACCTAAACTTTCGTTCTTTGTCAGAAAGGGGGGGATGGAGCCTCACAAAACAGATGGATGAGTCTTATCTAGTTATGCCACCACAACAGTCCCAGAAGGTAAACAAAGGCATTCCACTAAGGCGACTTTCATACAAGGTACAAGTCAACCAAATGCGTGAACATTTATCATGGAAAAGTGATGGAATTGACACTAAGTGAGCAAAATAAATGGGTGCAAGCAGCCAAGGAAGAAATGACATCATTCAAGGAGCCTCAATTGTGGGACTTGGCTGAACTTCCTTCAGGGTGCAGAGCAGTCTCAAACTTGATGTGAATGGAGCAGTTCAAACATACAAGGCAAGAATAGTTGCAAGGGATTTTTAGCTGCGGTAAGGTGAGGACTACGATGAAACCTTCGCACCAGTGGTGAAACGTGAGACAGTGTGGATGTCTCTCAGAGTCGCAGCTATACGACGCCTACATGTACTTCACCTAGATTTAAAATCAGCATACCTTCATGGAGATCTTGAAGAGGAATGTACATTGAGCTACGACATAGTGCTACGACTGAAGAGCAGAATTTATGGGCTGAAGCAGGCAGATAGGGCTTGGAACAAGAAGGCCATAGATGTACTATGCAACCTGGGTTTAGAGTAGAGCAAAGCAAAGCTGGTCCAGGTCTCTTCACCCTAAAGGAATCAAGCAGCAGCATGACATATGTGCTTTTATACATCGATGATCAACTAGTCACTGGTGAAAATGAGAAGGTTGCAGGTGCAGTTTGCAACCAACTCAATGTGCACTTCACTACCAAGGATTTGGGGGGAAGCATCACATTATCTGGGGAACCCGATAGAGCAAGAGAAAGATGGTTCGTTTCTTCTTCATCAGCACAACAAGATAGTGCAACTTCTCGAGGAGCACGGGATGTTGGAAACGAAGCCAGCAGCACCGCCCATGGAGACTGTGTACTGGTCTAATGTGGAAGAGCCAAGTGAAAAGTTACCAAACAACACGACGTACTGACAAGCTATTGGGTTACTGCTGTACATCGCTATTGTGACTCGGCCTGACATCGCTGCTGCGATGGGAATCTTGTGACGCTGGGTGAAGTCTCCCATGGAACGCAACTGGAAAGTGGTCAAGCATGTGATGAGGAACTTGATGTTTATAATGTAATTTCGGAATTGCAGAAATTGTGTCTGTTTAGCGGGAAATAGTGTTTAGATGCATTTTCGTTTTGTTGCGAGGACTTTTGTGTTTGCCTTGCCAAATACATTTTTCCCCACTATTGCTCAGAGTGCCCAAGGCGTTTTTCTGCACCATTGTGGAATTTGTTGTCATTTAGGCAGATTAGCCAAACAACGGGCCCGGCGGCTCGCTTGCAGAGTTGCCTTCGTGATGTCGTAGCCAACAGTCTGGTATTAGTGCGGATCTTGATGAACATGCCCCCAATGACGTTCTTGGGACCTCGTGATCTCCCGCGGCTCTATTTTTGGGACGCTATCCCTTTTTCTTCTGCTGCTGTCCTTGGTCCTGTGTGGTCGTGCTAGAGCACTATATATTCTTGGAAATTTGTGAATTGCAAAAGCTAAATTTGCAAATTGCAGATTTTTTATTCCAATTGTTTGTTAGGAATAAACTGAATTTTTTGGGTGAATTCCACTTGTTGTTTTTCTTGTGATGTTTTCTTTTCTCAAGTGACACTTCGCAAAACGCCCAAGCCCTGGATTTTGGATACAACTGCAACAAGCTGTTTTGACTAAGGAATTGTTCAAACAGTCTTGTATCAAGGAAAGTGAAATTGCTCAATTATTTTAGCGCCCCAATTCACCAGTTCTGGGGCAATCATAGACCCAATGCCTAAGAGGAGTGTTTAATGCTAGGGTTAGGTAAATCGAGAGTGTCGACCCTCGAGATTTCCTCAAAACTTGTCATAGCTAATTGCATGGAGATTAAGATCTAAAGGCTCACACGTGTATATTGAACTCGTGCCACATAGTGGGTAGCGGCGGATCAAGCCGAGTGTCAGGGACAAAACTTTTATATTTACTCCCTTGCACCTTGATCCCGTACAGGCGGCCCTGTTCAGGGACGGCTGTATTGCTAACTCTAGATGAAGCCTGCAAAATATGCATGCACCATAGATGCAAAGCAGTAAGCTGCATCTTTCATCGGGAAGCAAGTTTGTGCTACAGTGCAATGTGGATGCCGATTGGGCAGGTGACACAACCGACAGGAAGTCAACGAGTGATTACATCTTTCAGCTGGAAGCAGACAGTCGTTGCACTGTCTTCTACCAAAGCCGAGTATGTTGCAGCAGCACATGCATGCCAGGAATTGCTGTGGCTGCACCACCTACTTGATGATATAGGTTTACCTTCCACAGATGCCACACCAATCTATGAAGGCAACCAGGGGTTATTCGACTCAAACTTGGACTGGTCAAGTCCCAGAACGAAGCACATCAGTGTCAAGCATCATCTGCTGAGAGACCTGCGGGAGCTGGGTGTGATTGACGTTACGAACCGTCTGGCGAAGTTCATGACAGCGGATATGATGACAAAGTCATTGTCCAAAGAACTAATTATGCATTTTGCTTTGCAAGCATGGCTGTTGTTTCGCGAGCGTTAACAGCGATGCATCGTATATATTGTTAGCACTTGTATTGCGTTTCACCACCTCCCCAGCATGCAGCTTCCTAGCTAACTATCTGCCCTTGCCCCAGATAGACCCTACCCAAGCCACCTTAAAGCCTACACTGTATGTAGCAAGTTCATCCTTATGCTTTAAAACCATCAACTTTGATCCAGTTTTTGTTGCTGAAACCATATTTTCATCAATGACATTGGCAAATGCATAACTGTTTGTTGTTCGGACGTTATGTACTGTCCGACGGAGTTCATGACAGCAGATATGACAAAACCGTTGTCCAAAGAACTGCTTATGCGTTTTGCTTTGCAAACATGGTTGATGTTTCGAGTGTTAACAGCGAGAAGGGGTGTTGGAATTAGTGCATGGGAACGCTGTCCCACTTCAAGTATTGCATGCCTAGTTTATATTGGTTGCACTTGTATTGTGTTTTCCCTAGTTTGCACACTAGATGGTGCCACCTCTCCAGCATGCAGCTCCCTAGTTAGTGAGGGAAAAAAGGATTTCAACACCCTAAAAATGTTGAATAACTTAATAAATAATTAAATTTTTTCAATCAAATATTTACTGATACAAATGAAAGATAATCCAGACAATTTCTTAAAATTTTAGCTTGAAACTATGAACATAAAATAAATTATAAAGAAAAACAGTAAAATGAATCGGGGAAAAAAGTTTCTCAAAGTTTTGCAAAGTTTCTCCCCATTGGAATTGGGGAGAAAGTACAGTATAGTTCTTTAAATCCTGATTTATAAATTTAATTGTGTGAAGAGATGGTCTATTACATCCACATGTGTTCTAGCCTTTATGGTATCATGACTAAAATGAAAATGTATAT
>JAQGAO010003298.1:0-17321 GCA_034697705.1 Ommatoiulus sabulosus | reverse complement strand
CGCATGTCCACTTATGTGACTCTCTCACACTTTTTTCATATTTAGGTGACACTTAGGTGTCCGTGCGAACAAGGCTTAAGATTTGCATTTAACTCGAGTTTCGAGCCCCTGGCAATGGTCCCCAATGAATGTGACCTGTTGGCCTACATGCAAGTCAAGGTTTCTTCCTGGCTTGCATGGTAATGGATTACCACTGGTAAACCATCAGAATATCTCAGTTCCAATTCTTGCATGTGTGAAACATTTCCTTTCAATATGGAAATGGATCAATGGTATAGAAAAGGAAATGTTGAGAAAATGTTCTTTGTGAGCATGGACATTGGCAAGTCACACGAAAACATACCTAAGGGACACTCATCTCTGCTGTTTAGTGACATACCTTGAACATTACACAATAGAACAAATAGGTAAAATATAGGTCGACATGGACCATTTTGTATTTTGGTTGAACTGAAAATAAAATGGAAGAAAAATGATATCTGGATACAGAATCTGGTATTACTGTTATGTCTTTATGTGCCCTTTCAATTTCCCTTAAAATAAAAATTCGGAAAATTTTCTGTGTTATCTTTTGGGCAAACCTTACTGGCAGAGTCTCCTTTCAATGATTTTTGAAAATTCCTTACTAATTATCTTATCATTTTATTTCAGGAGGAGTACTGTATTGCAGTCAACACAAATACCTGGCACAGACGGTTAGAATTTCCTAAAGGAGAAACTGTTGTTTTTCATAATCCTGATGTCATTGTGCATTATCAGACAAATTCTGCAAAACGATGGGAAAGAAGCCCAGTGAGTCAACTGCTGTAAAATATAAAATTATACTGGTTTTTACCATTGTAGGCTAATCCAAGGATTTATTCCTTAGGAAGGACTCGTCAAGCCCAGTGTTGTAAAAAGAGGCATGGACGATTTTGAGGAAGTGGAAGATGGCGAGGCGATGCAGATTGATCATTTGGTTTTTGTTGTCCATGGCATTGGTGCAATGTGTGATTTGAAGTTCCGTACATTGCCCGAAGTTGGTAATTACCTTTTCTTACAATCATAATTTGTATTGTGATATTTTTTTGTCATGTTCCTATTCTAAGAAATAAGTTACTTACTGGAACGTCGATCTATAATGAAATACAGCAGCTAAGTGGTAAATGTCACATGCTCTCATTATAGATAAACGGTTTTGAAATTACCAGTTTCCTTGACCTTTTTCATCTTGTTCAAAGGAATTAATTGAACCCACGTGGTCCAAATAATAGCCACCTTGAATGCATCAAACCATGAAAATCCTTAGATTCTCAGGATGCTCCTGGTAGTGAAGTTGACCTACTTTGTCCATATCATGTGTTCCAATTTGTTTGAAACATCTATGATGCATGGATTCATCAGTGGTACTCAATGTAGAAGAATGCAGAGAAATTGCTGACTTGTTTTAAGCTGTTTAATAACTCTAAACTAAGGAAAATTTGTAATGCAGAAGATGGCAATGTGTAGGACGCCTTTAGCAGCAAGCAAAAACAAAGGAAACTAGCATGAATACATTTCCTAATTCAAATTAAGCTATGGTGCTCTGACTAAAGATCTTCGCCTATAGCAATGGATGAGGGTCATCCATAAAGTCCGGCAAGAACGTACACCCCTTTCGCTAGATAACAATCCGAGAGGATTGAGCCTCATTTGAGCCGACTGACGCGCTGGCGGGTTTGTGGGTGTCCCATTAGGTGGACACCATCAGCGGAGATAACCATCTTGAGCCAAAGCTTTCGATTATGACATGGTCTTCACAGTTTCTGCTGGAACTTTATCCATAGCCATCCGAATCGGAGATGTCTCTGGATCTGGTGTAGTAGCTAGCACAGATTAGTGTGATTTTGCCACACTTGATTCGTGCATGCATTTGGTCGACATGCATGTGATTCATTCAACCATCTGGGGACATAGCTCTGTAGGACACAGGATCTGTGGCTGTCACACTGTTGGCTGGAATCCAAGCTGAACCGGCACTATTAACTGCAGATGAAAACTGGATCAACCGGGGCAAACAAGGGCATCAGAATCTGAAACGGCAACACCATTAGGTGCCCATTCTGGATGCAAGCGATCCAAACATTTTCGCAAACGGCGTCATGTGAAAAGCTCTTCTGGACTGTTTCCTGTAGTGGTAAATGGCATAACATGTTTGTAACCTATTGTTTTTCTGGTCTATTGGTTAGGTTGGAGCAAAGAGTGAGTCAGATAGAACTAATATTAGATTTGATCACATTTATATCACAATATTGATGAGCTCATACAAAACAACCATTAAAACATTTCATAGATACATATTCAAAACAATGTCGAGGCACCTGAAGTGTCCGATCCTGGCCGGCAGGCCTTATACAGGGTGAGTCCTGAGTCCATCACCACCCTGGGTCATTTCAAAATTACTGCGGCTACTGCAATGGGAGGTTGTGAGTGGTATACCTTGTTAAGGGGACGTTGTTTTATGTGATTTTCATTGACAATGATTTAGTCCTTCAAAGTCATTCCCACAGGAAGTAGTAGAAAACAACAAGATGCAGCAATGGTTCCAATGTAGAAGTTGTAGAGGGAAAACAGAAGAGTTAGGCTGTCCAAACAGATTGAAAATCGGATCACTACAAGAGCGGCAATGCAATTTGTGGGAAATGCATCTTATCCCACATTTGAATTGATTTCATGAATGATAATAACATACATAGCCATCTTAAAGGTATATTTATTTACTGGACCACCCTTTTGTGAACCGGACTACCTTGGTTTTCTTGCAATTGTTGCAGAATTTTCATAAGCACATTTGAGAGTTATACATTTATGTGTCCACAGTTGCCCGTGCACACTTAAAAATTCCTTGCATGCCTTTTTATCAGAGAATTATTCCCTTTTTTTCACCAGTTTATAAATTATACAGAAGAATCTGACAGCTTAGCATTAGAGAATTCATCAAGCATTATTTTCACTTGTGACCATTAATTGCGTCATTAGGAATACAATGTCGGTATATGCAGGTATGCAAAATGTACTTGCAGTTCATGCTGATTTATTGTTGGAATGGCCTAACCATGGGTATTTTTTTAAAGCATATTGTCCATGTCGGGGTTGTTATCTTTTATATATCCTGTTTGATTATGCACTACCTGTGAAGAATCTTTAAAGATTGTTTAGTTTTATTGAGGTCCGAAGAGCAAATAATTAAATTTAGAGAACAACTTAAATTGTTTATTATACTTGCATTGTCAATTCAAAAGGAACACCAGGTTCTTCTTTCCTTTCCAATCTAAAAAGGAACTATTACATGTTCTTAGGGGTACACTTCCCATTTCCCAGAATGCACACAAATACAATCACTCTTCACACTTCCTCTAAAAGGACAAATTTATTCCAAACAGTTTGAACCAAAAAGAAAAACATTTTATATCAAAATGAAATAAAGTTGTACTCAAGAAATATAGCAACAATAACAAAGATTCACTAGTTGCTTGCACTGAGGATCAATTCATTTCTTGTCCATTCCAAGATTGTCACACAATCTCTGGAATCTTGGCTTAAGGGTGACTTTGTTAAAATGTCTGGCGCCTGGTCTTCTATTGGAATTTGTTTAATTCTGATTATACAGGTTCTTTAGAAATACCATATGCGAATTAGCATTGTACGGCAATGATTCTCTGGATTTTTTGCAAGTCTAATAGCTGCTTGGTTTACAACATGTAGCCCTGGATACCATCCAACTTGATAAATTTCACCATCAGTTGATGCAACCAAACAAGCTTTATTGCTGCTTCAATTGCTGAATATAAATACATTTAAGCCTAATTCTATTTACGTTCGGTAGGCCTAACCCAATAATTTGTATCAATGATGTTATACACTGAAAGTGCCGTTCTCTGCAGGGCTGGAGGCCAGAGCGGCGTTAAAGGTACTCAGGCTAGTTACTCGGAATTCCACGAGGGGATCTGAGTAGTGAAAGTGCCAATTATCGAATTTTCCAATTTATCCGATGCCTCGCCAACAGTGAAGGTGAGATAAGGCTGTTTCCCTGTCATCAAGTTAATCAGTGTCTAAAGGGTGGAATGAAAGGGAAAGTTTGCTACTTTTTTTGCACCGGCACAGTTTCTGCCTTCTTTTGGTGCCGGTTTGCTGTTCTTTACTTTTGGTATCTTCTTTGATTTGAATTTGCTAATCCGAAACGACACAATGATACGCTTAACATTCAATGACTGTTGGATTTTGATTGTCCCATTGTCATTTTGGTCTCTTGAATACCTAAAATGTAGCAGCAGTTTTCACTGTGATCATAAATCCATGCTGGAACTTTATAATGAATTAATCATCGTTGTGTTATCTCTTGTCTGCAACTGGACTTGCCATCCACATATAGCTGTACCAGCATCTTCCTCTGATCATCAATTGGAAAGAAAAGGCATGGGTCATATTTGCATTGATCGAATCCAGTGAAGAAGAATATATTGAGACTTTTTTGTTTCAACCCCTACTCTTAGGTGCTTGTGAAAAATTCACACTGTACAACCTGCGTTTCAGCCACAAGAAACGTCCACTTTCAAAATCAAAACATTATGGCAGCTTCATGTGTAATTTCTCTTTAAGCTTACCATAAAGGAATGCTGTTGATATGTCAAACTGCATTAGCACCATTTTCTCATTTTGATCTGTGGCAAAAAACACATTGTAGTGTGCCCTTCTTGTTAACTGGGCCGAATGTCTTATTGTAGTCTACACCTTGCTGCTAAAGGAAGCATTTGATCACCAATCTTATAACAGAGCCATCTGAATTAGTCTTAATACTATAGACCCACTTACTGTACATATCCTTATGCCGTTTATGTAGCTTCTTAAACACAAGTTTCATTTTCATAAGTGTTGCCATCTCAACATCCATGGTCTTAACCCAGTTGTTTCTTAGCATTTCATCGGAAGGACCGAGATATTCCTAGTTATCTGCAACAGCTGTTACAACTTAATCTTTTAAATAAACAGGTATTGTGGTATTGTGGAGACATGCATACAACTTGCATTTATGTGTGTCCTTATCTTCCTCTGCTAAGTTAACTCTGCCCTTCTCATTGTTTGCATTAGTTTATTCGCTGATGCCCTCTTGTTCATCTTCGATGAAAATCGTCCACAGCTAACTCATAATCAGTGACCTGGTCGTTCACTTCTTGCTTGACACCTTCGCTTGATTGATGGAGTAACATTTCAGTATGTTGTAAACGGAACGTTTAACAACTTAGTTATAAAAAAACATTTTTCCATCTTTCGTTGGAGGACAATGTTCACATCAGCAATTGAGCCAGTATTATACTGTATATATGGCTGATTGTCAGTCTGTGACCTCATTGCCCCACACTAAATGGTTACTTGCCATCAACAGTTGACTTGCCAGTTCGGTTGAGATTATATGCTGCTGTCAGGATGTCATATTACCCACTGGCATCACAGCACTGCTTCTGCACTTGAATATCATGCACCCCACACGTACACCTTGAGAAATTTTCAGCTTTCCTGCGACTTCGAATTTCCTTTCAATGAAATTCGTGAATCACCCTTTACACAGTTCCCTGTTCAGGGGCAATACGTTGACCAATTCAAGCTTTACAGACTAATTTGATAAGCAGCGTATCAATTCCTATTATTACAGGAAAAGTTACATTCTGGCCGTTTATATCTGGTGAAATTTTCAAGAAACCCAGAAAATTACACCAACAACATAATGATACACATATTTTGATTTAATTGGGGGCTTAAAATTAAACAAAAACACCAGCTAAGAATATATCATAAGAATAATAATGTTTTAAAAAACATTTACCAAAGGGCATTTTTTTATTGAAGCTTTACTCCCTTCAGAAAGTGGGAGAGCGCCGCTACTGGATACAGCGCTGCATGTAGGGAGCATTGTATATTGGAGTTGTAAGTCAGACGCAAAGGCAAATTTAAAAAGCAATGAATGATGCACAGAGGCACAATAAGAAAAGCCAAGGCGTCAGCTCTTTCATTCCCAATAATGCCAGCGTGGTCTTTCACCCAGGCGTACCCTGCTGAGAGTCCGAGACGGGCAGCGCGTCGCAGGGCCGCAGGTATTCAAATTATGGATGATTTCTAGAATCTTTCAAGTATGCATGTTCAGGGCCGTCAGTATTTTATTTATATAGATTTATCACATGTATTTGCATTTAAGTTACGATTTAAGGTGCGATTTGCACCACATCCCACCCCTGTGGGCCGTTCAAAAAATCGACGACGGTACATGAAATGTTGGAATTTGAAATCAACCCATGTTCTTTTTAAAACTACTAAAAAAAAGAAATAAAAGGTTTACCTTAAACGGCGACATATTCCCTCGAGGTTGGTTTCTTTTAACATTTAATGCTCCCACCATGACACGTTGGGGAATTTCAGGCGAGGGACACGCCGAGAAACGACCAAAACTCGCCTTGTTATCGACTAGGTATGCCAGGTATGCCTGGGGACTTTTTGAATATACCGTATTTCCAGGCATACCTAGTCGATAACATGGCGATTTTTGGTCGTTTTAAAAAGAACATGGGTTGATTTCCAATTCCTGCATTTCATGTACCGTTGTCGATTTTTTGAACGACCCACATAGGGTGGCATCGGGTGCGAATCGCACCTTAGGACTGTTGTTAATCAACGCAAATTGGGAGCGCACAGAAGCTTCAACCAGCAGATTTTGTAAAAAGGTACAAACAAAAATTTTTACTAGCTTCCGCTGTGCCTTATTGCACTCTAAATGGGATAGTTTCGAGCTCTGGGACTTGAGCTCTCGCGTACATAATGATTCAAGAGTTAAACGCTCCTAAGAGAGAAGAAATGGGTTCCACAGCATCAGGCAAATACTGGGGCTCTTCTCTACAACTCGCTCCAGGATTAGGACCCTGGAGTGCTACAGGGACGAGTAAAACTAAACTTATTCTAGGGGGGACAAGGGCAAAAATGTACGCACCTGATTTGGATCAATTCAATTCACAAACGCCATTTTATTTCCTTTCAAGTTCTCCTATAATGCTCAACATAATGCACGCTTCCAAGTATTAACACTTTGTGGTGCCGTGCACCACACAAAATCGTTTTATTACAATTTACTGCTTGGAACAACACATGTCCCAGGCAGACAAAGCAACACGTGAAACACAAAAAACACATAAATAATGTTAGAAAACACTTTTCTAACTTACACGCAATATGAATTTCAAACCACAAATATATTTACCAAAAACGATGTGGTTCCAGACTTCCTGTGATTAGTTTTCTGCACGTTTTTCTAAACCTATCCCACCAACACTTGGTGGTCAGGCCTACATACACAATGTACAGAAAAACGTCCACTCACTTCAGTAACTCGAAACAGGAAGAAGGAAGAGTGGGAGAACAAGGTTTAACTAGAAAAAGTAGGGTCTACAAAAAAAAACCAGCAAAAAACGTCACGGAAAACCTGGTGACCAAAGCGGACAACCCATTAGTCCATGGCGCTCCCCCCAGCATTCAAATTCTCCCGCCGTTTTCTGGGGATTCGAATTTGGCTGCTAGGTAAAGCATTGTAGTTGAAAAACCTAACACTACTGGCCTGACGCACTATTTAATCTTGTAATACTCACAAGATACTTGAGTAATTAGCATGCATTACACTGACGTGACTTCATGCACATGTCACGCCCCACGTGAGGTGTTCAGGTGAACACCAGAAGCAGCGCGCATGGTGTTACAGCACCTTGTAATCAATGGCGCATGCCTCACGTGGCTGCAGTCATCCCAAGATTACTTTGCATGCACATAAACAACAGTAAATTCGTAGTATTAGAATTTCGTATTAAGCGAGTTCGTCTTCATGAGATTCCAATGTGATTTAAAATTTAAATCAAGAATAGTAAACGATATTACTGCAAAAGTTTAAATCAGATTGGCGTGAGCTTTTCCATCAGCTATACTAGAACATTTTTAAACTCAATTACGATGTATTGTATTTTCATATGTATGCGTATTGCAAAATGTGTTTTATTAAATATATTTAAATGCATTTTAGCGATGAAACGTGTTCTCAATTTGAATAAGGCACAATTGTAAGGCAAACGTAAGGCACATTAAAGTCATCTTAAGCGATTTAACTGGCCAAAACACAATTCATTACTCATTTAGATGGATTAATCCTAACCTGCATAAATTGAATTGACCTTTTTTTTTAAAGTTTTTTAGCGATTATATTAGTCGCGTGAACATTTTGTTGCAAATAGCGGATGCGTGTCAGACAGGATTGGTGAACCAAACAACTTTTATTCAAGCAGATGTTGAATTCGAAAAGCAATCACACGTGCAACTTGCACGTTCAGCATATAGAAAATAAAGTCACAAGCAGGCTCTCCAAAAGCTGCTCCAAATCTCTTAACACCTTGTGGCGCACAGTCAGCAAATTACTTATCCGCACGTGGCTGCCGTAGGTTCCTCCACTGCTCCTCCGCACTCTGGCTTCGGGCTAGATCTTCTGCTTCGATGAACAGGCTCGATCTCCTCTGGACAGACTGGACCTTCTGCTTCTCTGAACAGGCTCGATCTTCTGACCCTTTTCTGTTAATTTTCTTCCCTTTAAATACTGCCTCTTCAAGGTGCTGAATGCAGCTAATCAGGCATGCACGGGATTCCTGCCTAATTGCTCGATCAGGTGATATATGGAATCCAGGCACACGATCCTTGCTCCCTTCTCTGTCGGACGCCGTTGCGTCATGTTTCATTCTTTGCCGACGAAATGGACGAAAATCCATTTTCCCGAATTCACCTCTGACCCTTTGCCAATGCGACATGGGTGGACAAAGGTCACGAAGGTCACTGTGAGCGGCCGATTGTGTAATCAGGGGCAGCCTCACACAAATGTTGGTTACCAATACTATAAAAACACGTGTAAAACAAAATTTGATTATGAAATTTAAGGCCTTTTAAAATAGCCCCATATGACCCTTAGGCTACATGTCCACACTGGAGGAAACAGACAAACTGGTTGTTAATTGCAGGAAATAATTATACAGGTTGTTTAAGGTGGTGTGTGGACCGAGCCTGTAAAATTGCATGGATGCAGTGGTACAACTTTCGTAACAAATTGCCATGTTATCGCCAATATATTTAAAAAATAGCTATTGTCCCTTTGCGGGGGACTTCAGTTCTACTTAGACTGCCTATTGGTTAAAACGTACCATCATAGGTGAATTTTAATTTAGCAATTTAGTTTACACCCTAGTTGCAAAATGTGTCCACTATGTGGCAAGCCCTAACAATCGATACAGTGTGTGGCCTTTATTTCAAAAAGTCGTTTCACCCCTTCATTTAATTTTCAAGAGAACGCGTTAATTAGCGAAATGGGTGATAAGCTAATGGGGAGTCTGACTTTAACATTTTTTCAATAAATCATAAATAACTAAGATTCCATGGTTATATATATTTACATGTAAAGTAGAGATGTATGTATGTTTGTGTCATACAGAGCCCTGTAGCGGAACATTAATTTCTTTTTTTTGTTTTGTGCGTGATGACGCAAAACGCGTATAAAACAAAAAAGAAAAGAAAATAAACTTCCACTACGAAGCTCCATAAGTTTGTGGATTATTTTTGCTGTTTGCTTTGTTGTGGCAGCACCTTTATTCATGCCGAAACTGTGGTAGGCCTACTTTCCAACACAAGGTCAGTGTTTTCCATGTCTTTTAGCCTGCCTGGGCAAAGCAAGGCTTTAGGGCAAGTCATGTATTGCAGGAATCCTTACATAAATTTGAATTTGTGGAAAAAAATTCTGCTGAAATGTATGACCAGGTCGCCACTCCGATATTTCTCTAGCATCAAAAGTCCATTCCGAAATAAAATACTCCTTGCAAGATTGATTGAAAACTAGGTCAAACAATGACCAGTTTTAAAAGGGCCCTGGGGTACTGGAAATATTTAACATCCAGGAACGTAGGTAAGGGGGGGAAGGTTGTTGGGGTTAAACCACCATCCCCCCATTGAAAATAAATTTACATTAGATGGTAATGAATTTTTTTATTTTGAATAACTGCAAAATATCTGTCAATCACACCTGAAGAACATGGCATAACTAGTTCCCAAAATATCCAGAGCTTGCAGCACGGGGATTCACTGAACAAACCAAACTGAGTTGTAGTATCGATGCATCAGGTCATCCATGCACAGGGTCATAGGGCTGTCACACTACCTTTTTTAAAGACATATTTGCTCAATTTTCAAGTTTCTGGATAAACAATGACCAGTTTTAAAAGGGCCCTGGGGGTACTGGAAATGTTTAACATACAGGGGCGTAAGTAAGGGGGGGTTGGGAGTTTAACCTCCATCCCCCATTGAAAATAAATTTGCATTAGACAAATTATTTTTTTATTTTGAATGGCTGCAAAATAGCTGTCAATCACACCTGAAGAACATGGCATAACTAGTTCTCAAAGTATCAAGGGCTCGCAGCCCTGGATTCACTGAACTGTATTCACTGAACAAACCAAGCTGGGTTTGAGTATCGACGCATTGGGTCATCGACAGGGTCATAGGGCTGTTACACTACCTTTTTTCAACACATATTTCCTCAATTTTCAACAGTTTCTGAGAACAAGTTTTTATAGCACCATCATGGACCGATGAATGGCAACAATTTTTTTTAAATTTCCAAACACAAATTTACGATAGTGTTCCACGTTTTCCTAGTACAAATTTGCAAAATGTTCACCAAAACGTTGAATATGAGTACAAATTTCCAAATATTTCAAAGAGAGATTTGTCTAAGTTCCAATCTTTTTCAAGAAAAAAATATCAAAACTTTCTATTAAAAATATTTAAAGTTTTAATAAACAAATTTTTTTGAAGACAAATGTGTAAAATGGTCTAAATTTTCTCATGCTAATGTTGTGACCCGCTGAGGTCACGTGCCAGCAGATTGACCTTCGTCGCGCTTAACATTCCTTTTCGAGTCCTGTTGCAATCGTGAGTTGCGTGATTATGAAATTTTAATTGTTGGTGTGGAATGTGTGCCTCAGGGCTTACCCAATGTTACCTGGGAGCTGAAAACATTCAGGGAAGACACTCGACCTCTGATGTTCTCCGAGAGTGGTTCGGGTCTCGCTGGCCGAGAAGTATTTTTATGTGCTCTTGTTTTTTAAAGCTTTGCTTGGGCGACTTTGGACATAGCAGAATCTACGCGATTATGGATCGCAGCAAATTAGACGGTGTTCTACAGTATGGGGAGCAGAACTGTTTGCGGAGTTTTGAAGATTGTTAATCCATTAATCATCGGCTGAACTGAATTGCGTCCTGGCTTAATTTCCGTGGGTTGCAGTGCGCAACGTACGGTGCCGTGCTCGCATCTACAGCAAGGTTGTTACGTCGTGTTCGGACGTCCGGGCAGATCTTCGATCTTTTGTTGGAGAGACTTCATTTGCAGTAAAAGCACTCGGGGACACTGTGAACTATCCGGTTTCGTGAGTTGTGTAATTGTATGAATCCCTGCAATGTTGTTTTCATTGGGTCATCTTAACCCGCTTAATTCAAGGTCGCTCCATGCTTTTATCTTAGTAATTTCAAGCGCCTTATTGCGCATTATTTTGAGCGTATCAAGCTCGAGTTTGTGGAGATTTAGTACTCCCAGTTTTCTCTCACACACTTCTATATTATGGTCGTTTGTGACAAATAAACCAGGTTCACTCAAAGCAATTGCTAATCTTGTTTGTAACGGCGTTTGATTGTTGGGATCGAATATTCAGTCTGATTGCGAAAATTTGAGATTATGGGCAGACGATTGTATTGATAAAAACGTTAGTTACAATGTTATAAAACTTTCAAAATTTTCCTATGTAATTTTGACAATTTTTCCGAATTATCATTCATAAAATTTTCAAAATATGGAAACTTTTCCTGTGTTCAGTTTGAAAAGTTTTCAATAACATTGTCAGAGTCAATGTTGATATTGCCTTGCCCAGAAATATTTTTGTAATATCCTGGCTAAGTCAGAGAAGTTGAATATAGACATTTTGGAGAATTAGAACTCTGATTATGATAGTAGTTCGTATTTATATATTGTAAAGGTGCATGTGCGAAATATTTTTCGTATTTATGCTAGTCACCTTAATATTTTTTACCCAATTTGCGCGTGTGTGTGCGTGTACTGTGTGAAATATATTTGCAATCTTTACCAGTAAACAAAATGTTTTTTTTCTAATTGTTGTGGCTCCACGAAAGATTTTTACTACTTTTCGGTTGGTTTGCAGGGTTAAAATTAAGGTTGAGAAACAATGTTGTAGAGTTTTTCAAATAATTCTACAAATGTATTTAGTTGTTGATGGAATCGATGGACTCGAAGAAGATCTGGTTTGTCCGGGTGAATGCCGGGAAAAGGATTATATCGAAGAAGACGCTGAGTTGCGGAAGGCTGGCGACCAGCAGGATGCTTGTGGATAGCCTCAATTTTCAAAAATGTGCAGCATTAACTGCTGCAAATTGTAAGTTTGGCACATTTTAAAGTGTACAATTTCTTGGACATATTGGTATTTTCCTACATAGTTTTTGGGATTTAAATTCTACCTGTTGTACAATAGGGCACAAAGAGGCTTTCTAAAAAAACAGAGATTTAAGTTCCATTTATAGTGGTTTAGGATTCATTTTTAGTGGAAATTGTCTTGCAAGTATCTTCTGCATTTTCCTCTTAACATCTTTAATATAGTCTTCCAGTTTTCTAATATTTGTTACAAAAAATGAAGAGTCAATGAAATGCACAGTCATCAGTTTTTTAATGCTTTACAAACAATCAAAAAATAGAAGAAAGTGATAGTACAAGCACACTTGAAAGTTCTCGACCACCATCTTCCATACTAAAGTATGACCCCAAAATCCTATGTTCCTATGAACGTTTTGACAAAGATTTGCCATCTCTAGGTCAGTTTATGTGTGTTCATATTGCACTGCATTACAGAACCAGGCGGAAGGCTGGAAGTCTCCATCATTTATAATTTATAGTTTTGGTTTTTAAATTGAAGCTTTTAATTTTTAGGGAATATCACAGTTCACATAGCATTTGAAAATAATGTGGGTAAGTATAATCAGTTTCCCTTGAATGATAAGGTGAATCTTAAAGTACTTTCAAGGCATGGATACCTTCATTGACATAGAAGTTTCCAGTGAATGGCAAGAGAAATCTGTCCTTTTAACGCCACTGGATGGATGAATATACTTGGTATGTGTTTTCTAATGTATTAAAAGGGGCTTTATGCAAAACTTGTGTATTGTTTGGACGTACAAATGGTGGCCATTGTTAGCCAAGGTTCGCATCTGTGGTGATGGTGCCATTTACAAATTGGAAAAAGGAGAAAATGGTCTTTTACCACCACAACAACACAAGTTATCACAAATTTTCCATTGAAAAAGCGGAAGGATTTTTGTCAGTAATGACAGGTAAAACTTAAGATGTTGTAATAAGTATGAGCTTGGAGAGTAAAAAATAGCGGAGGAACGTCAAAAAAAGCTTATTGCAATTGTTGAAACTATAATTATGTGTGGTCGCCAAGAAATAGCTTTAAGGGGCAAACATGAAAACAGCATTGTAATTATCACAGAACCACTGCATAATAATAGGAATTTCCAGCCCATTTTGTGTTTTTGTGCCAGGTGTAGAGACAAAGCACTAAAGAAAAAATTCTGTCTCAGTCATCTGACAGTTGAGACATGTATATGTCACCAACAATCCAAAATGTATTAATTGAGATATGTGGAAATTTCATCCAAGAAGAACTCGTCAAAAGAATTAAAAAAGGCAGGATTCTTTACAGTGCTTGCTGATGAAACACAACACATATCCAGACACGAGCAGCTAGCATTATGTGTTTGTTATGTGGATTATTGCTCTGAGAAAGCTGTTATCAGGGAGGATTTTCTGTAATTTGTACTTAAGGAAGATGTGACAGCCTCAGCCCTGGCTAACACAACTATAAAGCATCTCTCTGCACATGGTGAACAATAATCTGTAAAAAATTCTTTGTAATAGTTTGTTCAGTCATGTGAAATTCCTATGATCCAAATCCGTATAGGCACTGTCAAAAGCATTGTAAATTTTTTTAGACAGCCTGGACTGCATGATGGCCCGTTAACGCAAGCTGATGAGAAAGTCTTAGCCTTTCACTCGAATCTGTTGTCTATTTGTGAGACACAATGTATTAAGAAACACCTTTCTATTGAACTATGTGTGCTGCTCAGGCCTACCAGTTACAACAAGTAATGGAAAGTTCACAGTTTGTTGTGTCATTACTTATGTTGTGAAAGGTTCTTCAAGCTGTACACATAGATTTAATTGAAACCTACAAGTTCCTTGATGCAGTTAGAGATACCCTTGTAAACATCCAGAATGATATTATTTTTTCTGAAATTATAAAAGATTCCGAAGCCCTAATTGAATCAGGAATACTTACAGCTCCTAGAGTCCCAACTTGACAAACAATGCGAGGCAACATACCTGCAGACACGCTAGAAATGTACTACCGATGAACTGACAATGTACCTACCAAATGAGAGATTTGAAACCTTGCACTCAGAATATGAACTGTGGCCCAAAAATGGGATGGATTTAAATCCAATGACAAATCAAACTCAGCCATTGAGGCATTTGAGAAATGTGAGGACATTTTTACCCCAAATAAAAAAACTGTCAAAGTTTCTAGCCATTCTACCTGTTTTAAAAATTACTTGCGGAATACCATGGGGCAAAAGCGACTAACTGGCTTGGCTCTTCTTAGCAATTTCAGAGACATCGCTATCCAACCAACAGAGATTGTTAACAAACTAGCACATTGCAGACATGCCAAATATACTTCCATAGTTTTATGATATAATGTATTTAATGTACTTTGGTTCATATATGTAAAATACTTTTAACATAAAACTTTGTGTATTTCAATTTTATCATTATTTTCACATTAGCTTCTGTTTAGTTTTCTAAATATAATGTATACAAAATAATCTTGAACAAATGGCTGAACAAATATATAATTAGCAATGTACATTTTCAATACATCCTAAGAATACCTTTTGCGTGATTAATATGCATTTTTTTTTCATTTTTATCCTTTGCTTTCTTGCCATCATGTTTAAAAATACATTCAATAACGCAATAACCATCGTGAAATGCATAATTCACTGCAATTTATTTACACGTGTTTCAATCTGCAATGTATACATGTAAAGTATGTTTTCATCCTAATTTCTTTTTAAAGAGGAATAAAAATGTTTCCCAATGTGCCTCAATGTTTTGGAATCATGCCTCAGATTGAGCCTGATGTCTGATGAATTAGTTCTTGAAGATTTGAAATTTAAATTCAGTGCTGGATTGCAAGCTGTTAATTTGAGATGAAAGATGAGTGATATTATTGGATAGGTTATTTAGCAAGTTCTCAGAAATGTGCTGCAGCGTTGTTAACTTGTTATTCATGGTATCAACCATATGTGCTAGACTGGAAAACTTCACATCTCTGCCCAAATGGCTTTTCTTTTCTATGGGTTTAATAAAGTTAATGTGGATTGTATTGGTTTTATGCTACGAAGGTTGTGGATATTTTTATCGATGTGATATCTTTGGTAGAGGCTGACGTTTGCAATGAAGTGACAGAACTTGTGCGGGGCTTTGGTCCTGGGTTGGTTTTGATTCCAGATGATAATATAAATTTATTTATTCGTAGGTTCTCATGTAAGCAATACTTAGGATCAGTGTTGGTGCATGGGTTTGATTAGTATGGGTTAGGTTAGTAATTGCCCATGTAGCAAAATGACCAAAAAATGACCAAAAATGATGTCAAAATGATTCTCCGTATGATGTCCCCTTAAATGGAAAAAATGATGTCATTTTTTGGTTATTTTTTGGGCCTAAAAAGAACGTCATGTATGAGACATTTAATCAAAAAATTAAAAAATTCACATTACTTATCGACCTTAGAGATGTCTAAGGATAAGAGCACATGCAGACTTTAAAAATAAGGAATTTACTTACCGACACTAGCGTCACCAAGCAGGCTAACAACTGCTAATGCGTATTAAATGAGCTTGCTCCAAGTGACACATTAACTTAGCCAGGCTCAAGGCCGACAAATTTAGAAGAACGTTTGGAACATTCTTCTTCGGAAATAGAGAAGGAGACTTGTAACACACAGAGTGGCACACGGAGCACTGTTGGGCAAAAGAGGAGCCATACGCGATATGGTCGTACCTCACTCGATTGTATGCAGGCTAATTATGGTAAAAATGTGTCCTGCGCTCAAAATGAGATGCAAAATATCAATGCGCATGTGTGATGTGCGCGAATATTTCCGCAGCATGTTTGCCCTTGCCCAATGCATGCCGATATCATGGTTTACTTGGCGCAGGACATCTGCAAAAATTGCAGCGGACAAAAAGTAGAAAGTAGACGAAATAACTTACATAATTTTAAAGTCTCCATGTGCTCTTAGCCTAACACTCAACCTTACTTGTAATTAACATATATAGACTGCATTTGTTAAGAACAAAATTGTTGGAACTTACCCGGTTTCAATCCTGTGCCATACCATCTATGGAGACATCACACTATCCACTGCGCTATCCAAACTCACTTTTTGAAAGGGTCTTTGGATGGTAGAGAAGAGGAATCGAAGGTATTACAAACTAATGAGCATGCGCAATTGCTTGCAAAGAAGCGTTAGGACGCGTTTTATAATGGTACATTTTTGGGCCAACAATTATAAAAATCATGTTGTAACTTTTTGCCATGTTTTGAGTGGTCATTTTTTTGGCGAAAAAATGACCAACAAATGATGTCAATTTTTAGTCATGTTTTGGGTGGTCATTTCTTTGGCAAAAAAGGACCAGAGAATGACGTCATTTTTTGCCAGGGTTTGGATGGTCATTTCTTGGGCGAAAAATGACCAAAAAATGTCGTCATTTTTTTGTCATTGACGTCTTTTTTGGTCATTATGCTACGTGGGGAATAGTTTGTGTGAATGGTTATGATGGCTGCCTCCCTTCAATAAATGAGGAATAAGCCACAAATGGACTACACTATAGCCCCGTACACATTAAAAAAATTAAGCACAAATATAAATATAAATGGCAAATATAATTGGAAAAAAAATTTGTCGCCTTTTGTTTCAGCAGCCATCTTGACAAATTTTAAATAAATTTCACGTTTATTTTTGTCATTTGCCTCTTCCGTCGAGAGTCGGTAGATCAAAGGAGACAAATATAAATTTTTTCTATGACGCTACTGACGGTGACGTCAGCAACGA
>JAQGAO010003297.1:0-17326 GCA_034697705.1 Ommatoiulus sabulosus | reverse complement strand
ATTTTTTGAAATTTTCGCATTCAGGTGTGTGGAGGTTTCCAACAATTAACATGTACATGCATATACTGTACTTGTAGACGATGCGAATTTAGTAATTTCTTCCTAATTTTGCTATAGATGAATATTTACTCGAGTTTAAGCGGGTTGCTTTGGAATTTATTCGTGTCTAGTTTTCGGGATTCCTGCAAGCAGAATTCTTATAGGGATTTCTGCAGAACTATGTGGTAGTCACGTTGCGGAATATTTGGGATTAGTTCAGAATTATAATTCTGATGCAGAATTTTTTAATACATGTATTGCAGTACACAGAATTCTTTGCAATCTACGCCCGCTTAATTCGTTACAATGCACGCAAGAATTATTTCCTATCCATGCAAAATTCTTTCCAATCCATGCAAAATGCTTATAGTAATTCATTCAGAATTCTTTGCAATCTACGTTTAATTCGTTGCAATGTACGCAAGAATTATTTCCAATACATGCAAAATTATTTCCAATCCATATGTAAAATTCTTTCCAATCCATATGTAGAATTCTTTTCAATCCATGCAAAATTCTTTGCAATTCATTCAGAATTCGTTGCAATCCACGCAAGAACTATTTCCACTCGCTGCAAAATCCTTTCCAATTCATGCGGAATTCTTTCCAATCCATGCAGAATTCTTTCCAATCCATGCAGAATTCATTCCAATTCATGCAGAATTATTTTCAATCTATGCAGAATTTTTTCCAATTCATGCCGATATCTTACCAATTCTTTCAGATATCTTTCTAACTCTTAAATTGCAAAATTTTTTCCAATCCATGCATAATTGTTTTCAATCCTTGCAGAATTATTTCAAATGCATGCAAAATTATTGCAATTCACGCAGAAACCTTCGCAATCCAGGTAGAATTCAGTTCAACGCACGCCAAATTCATTGCAATTCACGGATATTTTGTTGTATTTCGTCCAGTATATATATATATATTCTTTACAACATTTCAAAAATTTCATCGATGTTTTTTTTTTTCCAATTTCGCATATGTGATTCAGGCAGTTTCGCACTTGTAGCAAAATACATCTGTAGTTGTCACAGTGGTCTACAAATTTTAAGTTCCATGCTAACAAGCGTGTAAATCATGGAAATGCGTCAATTTCTTTAGAAATGCACGTTTTTGACACGTTTTATTGAATAGGTTAAATTTCCACCAGAGTAAGGACTTGATCACATTGATTCCGGGAGCAATAACACTCGCGGATTGACATGATGACCAAGTTTGACATGTCAGACTCATGCGGAGTTGCGTGGAGTCATTTGAATCCCTCTAGGCCTGAGTCTGCAATCTAGTTGATCCATTTGTAACAGCCCCCAATTTTTTGCCCAAAATCACCTTTGTCCTTATTAATTAATCTTCGATTTGCATAACCCTTTTTTAAATCACATTCTGATGAAGGGTTAGAGGACGAATCAAGCCGCCTGTTTACGATTCAGCAACGTGTTTCATCAGGTTTCTCCAACCTCTCTGCAATAAATCTTTGGGCTTCAGATTCCGCCAATATATTTCACCGGCGTAATTAAGTGCGTGTTGATTCGGATCATTGGAATTAACGCCTAGTTAAAGCTGTCTTCGGACGGCATTGCATTGTCGAGTGCAAAAAAACTCGGCTAATTATTACTTAATTACTCTGGCGCTTAATGACTGTTTCCCCCGGGTTACTTAAGCCGTTTTAAGTGGATTTGCTGCAACATTAATTCGGTTAATTTGAAGCATTTTTTTGTCGGATTGCTCTTATCAACACAAATTATAGCTTCAATTACTGAAAAGGTACTTTCATCAACCCCCAGTTGAAAAAAAATATGCATTTCTGTCAAATTACTTTTTATCTACTTTCCAAGAATGGACTTGTTTCCATAAAAGACGCGTTCTGTTAATATTCTACTGTACATGTTAACATGTTGATGATGTCGAATTGAAATTTTGAAAAAAAATAATGATAAATTTCATTTATTTTTTCATAAAAGAGCATGTGAAAATCGTGCCTTTTGATAACATGCTTAAAATATTCTTGTTTTTTTGTGTAAAAAGAGCGTGCTTGTGATTGACAACTAAGAATATTTCATACGATGAAACTAACATGTTCTTGACATGTAGATAATGTTAGAAAAGATATGTCTAAAACATGTCTTTCGTGTTGCATTTCGATTATGGATGCTGAACAGTACATGTTTCCAAATCTCTACTTTAATACCACGATGAACATGCTTTTGCTCATGTATTTTTTACATGAACAAGTTTAGTTCATGTAAAAAATAGGTGTTGCTAATATGCACTGCATATTTTGCACAATAGTTATCATGTCTAATTTCCATAAGATGATATGACATGTTAAATCCTCGCAAAAATTGCCAATGCCTAAGAAAAATGTGCAAACAGTATTTTTGTGTTCTGTGTTTTGCATGCATCCCCACTTCAGAAGTGACACAACACAAAAATCTTCTATTTCTAGTTCAAGACGGCATTAAGTCGAGGAAATGAGCCTTATATTCAGTAAAAACGACATATCTTTATTCTTTCGGAAGAATGACAAAATTGACACTTTTATTTTACATTGAATTTATCAAAATTAATTTATCACAAAAAAAAAAATAGAAAAAAAGTAGGTTGTGTCACTTGTAAGCGAGGGTGTGGTATATGTTTGAAAACATTTGCGTATTTAGAATTTGATAGAATGTTTGCCAAATTGACCAGTTGCGCTTTTACATTTTATCTGAGTGAGTGCTTGAGTCTGTTCTTACCTTCCGAAATGAGCCTTTCGCGAATTTCCCACGCAAAAATTGTTGGGTTTTCCCTTTTGTACTGCTCGATTTTGGCCACGACCACGGGAGTCGCCACCTTCGGTTTGCTGCCTCCGATGATACCTGGCGGTCGCAAGGCCCCTGCGTCGTTAGATACAGATGCATATGAATATCGTGAAGCTGCGATTAAGTTAAATTGAAACATGCTATAATTTTGGGGCTCTGCTAGTGACCCGACTTAAGCTCTAAACTATGTAGACAAATATAGCTGAACTATAGAAAATATTTCAAACCTACACCTGCAGTGATAATGTTTTTGTTGAAAATACTACTTTCTGCTTAATTAATCAATTACTTCTAACCCGTTTCGTTATGAAATGAAGTTTATTCAATTTAAATTAAATTTGAATTAACAATTTTTTTAAATTTGAATTTACATTATTTAATTTATTAGATAAGCTTGAACATTCTGAATGCAATTTATAAAATGCTAATCTTTGTTCATAAATTATGTATTCATGGCATTTTACCACGTTTTTGAATTTTCGAAGTTTTGTATTGCATGCAAAAAACTGAAAATCCCTTAATTTATTCCAAGAAGTATGTTAAATTTAATAAATTGCAAGGTAAATATTCTATTAAAACTATTCGTATGACTGCAATAAATTTCACAACTATTTGGAGTATGAAAGGACCACTTTACTTATCGATAATAAATTTAGGATTCCAATAATTATTGAAGATGTTAATTGGAGCCATCTTTAATTTTTTGTACAACTTTTTTAAAGAGTTTAAAATTAATAGTGATTTTAATCTGTTTTGCATATACAGTATATTTATATTTGTATACGCTTATACGAATAATAAAGCTTTAATTTACTATATTTTGATAAATATGATGCTAAAATATATTTTAGCATTATTTCATATGCTAGTATTATAAAAGGTTTTGTGAATTTCAGGAGCCAAGAGTTTTTCAAAGGTCCATTAAGTTTTATGTTTGTTAAGATAATGAATTTAAACCTACCTAAGATTTTGTTGACTGTACCCTGTTGTTGTAAGACGTGCCTGGCGAAGTCATACGGCCTTATCCCGTAGGGTGATAGGTCAAGGACCCTAGGTGGGGGTGGTGGAAGGTCGGGCATTGTGCGGGAATTGAGGTAGAGGTCCCTCAGGTGACTCATATTAGCGGCTGAAAGTAATAAATAGTCATTATTAACATCATGTTTGACAAAACTTCTTAATTTTTTGAACCAATCCCAATATATAGAGAAGTTTCCAAATTCAGGAGAAAAAAATCTCAGAATTTAGAATTAGAGCATCAAAAATTTGAGCTCTTATTTATAATTATAAGGTTATATAAATCAAGAACTTGTTAAGATGTTACAAGTGTTTAAAAAACTTGCTAAGATGTCCTGTCTGACACTTCAAAGTATTGTGTCTCTGACATGTTTTATATCAGGACACGTTTGTTTCTGACACAATTATCTGACAGATTGTTTCTGACATGTCTTATATAAATTGCCGATAGGAATAACAATTAAGGCTAAAGCGGTTTAAAAGCTACATGATAATTAAAAGATAAATTCGAAACAAAGTTGCGATTCAATACTTTTTTAATTTAATACTCCAAAAATATTCATTTGCTACTTATTTTTTCATTGGCGGAAAAAAGTTGGGAAGCCTATATATCTGCAACTTGTAATCTAAATACGTTTCTGACAGGCACATGCATTATTGACATATATAGTAATTCTGTTTTAAATAGGACCGTTTTGGGGAACCTTATATATGTAACGTGCTTTTTTGGTATTGTCTAACAAGTTCGTTTTAACGTAACATAACGCGAATATCAAAATGCAGAATTCGTCTTAAACGAAGAAATGAATATTATTCGTTCATACTCTATAGGGCGGATACTGTAAATGAGTTTGTAATATCAGCAGTTCGTATAAAGTAAGTCTTAATGAGGTTTCACACTGAGGCATTATGATTCTTAACAAATCATTTTTAGAGATGCATGATTGCTATGCATGCATGCTTCGACAATGTGGAAACGCTTTTCCAAAATCTCAGCGCCACCTATGATGCATCGAACAAAACTGATAAAGCACTGGGATTTCCTGAAACAAAACTGCCTCAATGGAGGATTTTTAAAAAGGATAATGAACAGCTGCTTTTAATATTGCGTAGCTGGTATGCGTGAGCACAACGTTTCGACATTAATGTTGTCCAACCGAATACTGCATTATATTTCACTAATAACTGCGAGCAGTAAATGGACAATCAGTCATTATTTCCCCAGAAATGACGTCATTGGTTTTTCAGCCTGATTTAATGTTTACACAGGTTTACCACATATGGTTTGAATAGCCGTGCCTTTCATTAGTAATGATTTCCAGCCAGTATTTGGTCATGAATTACCCAGTCGCTTATGTTAATATTGAGTGGTACTCAACTGCTGCATATCTGAATAATTTTTGCTTTGCCAAAAAACATCGCCCAGAGGGCGCTGCCATCCTATGCGCTTATTTGTTTTAATATTTTGTCCTGGATTTACCAAGGATTTAGAGCTGCATTAAGAAAGGGCTACGGGTTAAACCTCGTGAATAATGCGTAACATATTTTCGAAAAATATAGTTTGCAAAATAAGTGAACAATTATAATAACTCGTCCCTCGTTAAAACGAACATTTTTTATATCGTCTAAACTCTAGTTCGTGATAAAGAGAGCGAAAAAATGTGCAAACTTTCGCGTAAGGCCGAGCAAGAAAAGTACGGAAAATTTGATGTCAGAATACATGCATGTATGCATGGTACTCAAGTCGGAAAATAACAAACAAACAGTTCGTCAAAGTCGCAACAAAACCAAAATATAACTATAATTTGTTCTTTAAACACCGTAGTTCGTATTATCAGAAGTCATGACTTCAACAATAAGAACTATAAAGTTTCATCAAAGTTAGGATATTCTATATACTGCAGTAGTCGAAAACAACCAAACAGTTTTAAAAACTCGCCAAAGTATATATATAAGTTCTCGGCAGTCGAAAAACATACCGACATTTAGTTCTCAACTTGCGCTTTTAGTAAAATTACGCTTTCAAAGCTATAAAATAATCCGAAACAAGTCATGAAAGTCGAAACGCAACCAAAACCATTCTATAAAAATTGGCAAAACAACCAAAATAATTCGCAAAAGTTGCAAATCGATCAAAGTATATGTTTTAAAAGTCGCATGACTTTCACGTTCAAAATGTGTTTCTCCGAGGAAGCAATATGTTGCCCCACGAACAAAGTTAGGCTTGAAAAAGTCGCCTTAAAGTTCTCAAAAGTGCCGTGGACTCCACCAAAGTAATTTTCTAAAGTTGTAATTTATGCGTGATCAAAATAGCTCTGAACATGAAGTGATTAACTTCCAGATTAAAATCTCTGTATTTTATCGATTACCGTCGAACCTCGTTAACACGAATCTTAAGGGACGTCAAAATTTGTTCGTTAAAACCGTAGTTCGTATTATCAGAAGTTAGACGAAACATGACTTCAGCAATAAGAACTAAAGTTCCATCAAGGTTTGAATGAAATCCCACCCCACGAATATGAATATTAGAAGGTCCTGCAACTTTTATCGGGGAGGGAAGGGGAAAGATACCCCGATATAATGTATACTTTTATTTTCATATTGAATAAAGTTCGTTTTAACGTAACATAGGGCGAATGTTTGGGAACTCGACAATTCATTCGTTTTATCCGAAAATTTGAAATATCCGAATTCGGATTTCGTCTTAAACTAAGAAATTAACATTATTCGTTAATACCATGCAGTATACGGAAATTCGTATATACTCTAATTATAATATCAGAAATTTGTATAAAACGAATTCTTTTTTTAAGGTCCAACACGGTAACGAGGATCCCAAAACGTAAATACCAGTTTGGTTAGTAAATCCATGAAGATTCAAATCTAATTTGACATGTATAGTTATCGATTTATTCACGATACAATTAAAACTAATTCAGTATTAAACTTAAAACGAGAGTTGCGAGATGTATCATTTCAGTTAACAAAAAGGGATATAACTTAAAAAAAATATGTTCATCAGCTGTTCTTATCCGGGGGAAATGAAATTCACGATTTAAGACAATTATAGATTTGCATGCAGTTAAAATGATAACGGACAATAGTGCAACATGTATACTTGCATAATAGCAGTTCAAGTCTGAGTGACTCACGGGTGATCGAACGCTATAAATATGATTTCTGTGAAGTCAAGATTTATGCAGGCATCTGAACATCCTGTTATTTGTCATGTTTAATCAGGTTGCATATATATCCAAAACTGTTACCTGAATGTGCA
Organism: Ommatoiulus sabulosus; assembly: GCA_034697705.1. NCBI lineage: Eukaryota > Metazoa > Arthropoda > Diplopoda > Julida > Julidae > Ommatoiulus > Ommatoiulus sabulosus. The sequence goes on along the minus strand of JAQGAO010003297.1, from coordinate 10,189 downwards.
TCCTGGTTAATTGCCGTTGAAGGCCTATCGTAAATTGCATCCTTAAATTCAAGAACAAGAGTCCAACGTTTGCCTTTATAATTCCGGATATTGGCAGGTGAAATAATAACCGTATAATTTCGGATTTTGCGAACGGTTTTTCCGAATCGGCTGGGACAATTATCGACAAAATAAACTTCTTTCGGGAAATACGCAGATATGAATCTGAAGCCATATTATTTAGTCGTAGATTTGCTTTAACATTTGGATAACATAATTTTAAAAAGCATTGTGTATTTATAGTTTACTCAAAAGATTAAATAATTTTCTCGGAAACTCCGATCTTCGACCGATCCGCTTTTCTGGCAAGACAGACAATCCAGAGCAAATTTATCTTCGGTATTATTGAAATTCTAGAATTGAGCCAAGATCCGAATTTTAAAATTCGTATACCAATTTTACGGAGTTTGAACGAATTTTTCGCCGCTGTAATGTTTATATAGTCGAATTTTCGTTTCGGTACATTATTTGTAATCTAACCATTCGGAAATTTGTCGGAAAAGTTGTTTTTTACATTTGTAACAAAAATACTCGAAATTATTTTTGTTGGAATGACTCGCATGCATGGATATATCGAACATTCAAGCATTGGCATCCCATTTTTACAGTTAAAGGATGTTCTGTTTATGTTTAACGATAAGAACGCCGTTCCGAAAGTGTTCTAATTCAAATGTTAAGAATAAACTCATGCATGACCACACTTGCCAACCGAAACCATCAATATAATAACGATTTTTTTTATATATTTAACACATGCATGTAAATATATTTCAGATTAATATTAGTTTAAAAAAAGAACCTATATATCCAAGGCTAATATATACAGGGGTTTTGAGGTGATATTCATATGTTTTTCAAACAATTCGATGTGCAAATCTATGCGAAAATCATGGCCTTATATAGCATCCAAATTGCTACGAGAATTGTGAAAAGAAATTTTACAAAAACTATATTAAAACTACAGTATATTAAAATTCGCTCAAATTTTCTTAAGGTTTGCTTTTCCTTTAAAAATTGTAAATTTAGAAATGTTTAAAAATTAATAAGGATACAAACGCAAGAGCAATGCAATCATTTGACTATACGAATTTATCAAGACTCACAAAAATGTATAAAACTTTTTAGAATTACTATAAGTTCATGCAAATTTAGTTTTAATTTTTGTATTTAAATAGACAGCTGTTACACTTGTAAATAAAACTTAATTTTTTTTTTAAATTCTCAACTTTTTTCAAGTTCTTGTATATTATAATACTTAAAAAAGTTGAAAATGCATGTACGAGTAATACCATGCAACATGAACAGTATTTTTTTAACATTGTAACAATATGGGCTCTTCACAGGCCTTTAACATATATGCATGCAATGCTTTTAAACTTATATACCAATTCTCCCCATGTATAAAATCATTTCAAAACTATGTGAACCGCGCAAGTGAAATTCAACATCTCTTCGTTCCACGTAACATTAATGAAATATTTAAACAAAAGTGTAAAACGAAAATAACACACAAAACTGCATTGCGGGGATAGGGTTCAGCATCGATTGCCTTAACCTGGCCCAAATTGAACAGAACGCTTTTGGAAAGAAACTGATGGAAAGTGCACGATTGTATAATCTTAAATCTGATAAACTGATAAGATATTCAACTAACAATTTTCAAACTTGATAGTTGTTTGAAACAAACATCATCATTCAGTTTAAAATCAGTGTTTTTTTTTTGTTTTTTTGCAATGCATGTCACAATATACATGTATATGAAATCAATGCATGTCACAATATTTATGAAATCAATGCAAGTCACAATATTTATGAAATCAATGCACGCCAATGTTAGGACACCAGTGTCTAAACATTGAACACGAGCCAACCGTGCAAAAGAACATGTTCTTGAGACGTTCCAATGCTACGACCGTTAATACGAACTGCACCATGCAGTATAAGTATTGAGTGGCCGATGTGTTCACATACGAACAACACCGTTTCTACATGTTGTCGCACCAAGAGACAACACTTCAGGTGACCCAGGTGTAAAAAGTAAGTGTTGCGACTCCTACCATTATGTCCGTGCGCGGGCAGCACGGCGGTGTCCATGGCCATGCGCGTCCACAGCGGGTGGCTGTTCCTGTCCACCGCGGGGGGCGCTACGGGATCCTTGACCGGCGCGAAGGCACTTTGGCGATCCGTGGTCAACTCGGGGATGCTCCGCGCGCCGCGGAACTTGGCGAACTTTGACCCGGCAGGGTCTAGATCCGAACACGTGCGACGAGGAGCGACACTGGCGTCGTGCATCCAAGGAGGAACACCAACTAACACGAACTAACGCGATGCACCTCTACAAGAGGAATAAGGCGAAAGGCCACGCCGAGCCACCTGATAATCGACTGGACGCCTGTTGCTATTGGCTCCGCCTGGGCAAGGTGAGCAATGACTGGTTCCTGCCCAATCCAATGTGAGGGCGAGCAGCTGCGGGCACGCGCGCCTCGCCTGCCCCCCCTGCCAGGGGGCGGCCGCCACTTCCACGCGCCGCCACCAGGGGGCGCGCCCTGTCCGGTGCGGCTACCTGTTGCGGTGGGACTGCCCTCTTCGAGCCACCCCTGGTGGATGGCCAGCGAGAATCGGAGTTTGCTCACCTGGCCGGAGGAATCATGCGATTGCGAAACGTCCATCAGGTCGTGGAATCGCCAGAGAATCCTGCGTCCAGATAGATGTCCATTCACAAAATTGACATTAAATCATTATCTATTCAGAGGAATCAATGGTGAAATGGAGCTTCAGTATTGAACTGCCCATGGGCTTTTGAGGATTCTTGTCAATGAAGTTGTCCATGCGCTCTGGGAATTGTCAATGGATTGTCCATACATGTACTCTTGAATTGTCAATGGGTTGTCCATGGATGTACAAGTACTCTTTGAATTGTCTATTGGTGTACTCCTTGAGTTGTCAATGGATTGTCTTTCCAATCAAGAAATTGTAAATCGTAAACAACTCATAACCGGCGAATCCATGACTCAAACAAAACAAATGCTTCATTAAAATAATTAAGAAAAATACCGTCGAGCCACCATCTTAAACGAAAATAATTGACCAATCTTCCATCTAAACGAGAACAACCACCGGTCAAGCCTACAGAACATCAGACTGTAGAATCACCAATGAACCCTCAACCCATTTGAAGAATTGCCAACGACTAATCAACCCAATCGAAGAATTGCTAACGAATCCTTAACCCAAGCGAACAATCGCCAACAAATCCTCTATCCGTGCGAAGAATCATCTAATCATTTAATTAAAGAATATTCCATGACCAATGATCGCTGCAATAAGCTGTTCAATTACCCGTTCAAAGAAACGCCAGCGAACCATCCAATTACTAAATCATCAGTGGTAACTTCAGAATTGTCAATGGAACGATCATCAACCTGATAAAAAACGGTGAATCCTCCATTCCACAAAAGAATTATCGCCAGTGAATCATAAAATCTCAGCGAATCATCAATTTCTCAATGAACCAAATTTCACTAAACAGTCTCACTCACGATTCTGTCATCCAAACAAAGAAGCATGAATGATTCTTCTATCCAAACAAAGAAGCATCAATGATTCATCCGTCCAAACAAAGAATCTCCAATCATTCGTCCTTCTAAGCAAAGAAGCATCAAATATCCCTTCATGAACCACTAATGATTCAACATTTCAAACAAAGTCTCACTCGCGATTCTTCCATCCAAACAACGAATCACCAATGATTCTTTCATCCAAACAAAAAAATCACCAAGGATTCGTCCATACAAACAGAGAAGCATCAATGATTCGTCCATCCAAACAAAGAATCATCAAAGACCCCTTCATCCAACCAATGAATCACTATTGAATCAATCATCTTACCGAAGAATTACACATGATTCTTACACCATATCATGAACAACTGTCCTAAGTCGCCCCTAGGTGTCTCTCCACTCGATTTAGAGATCAGTAGGTGGTAGTAAACACCTTCGAAGGTTTTCACTACAGGCAGGTGAGTGATTTGAACTTCGCCCCAAGGGCCACAGGGGAGCTCTGAGGGAAATGAGTGTTTTTCCTCTTTTTTTCACTGAATCTTGTTTTGTCTGTTTTTCCGTTAATTGACACGGGCTTCTTCATCGAGTCGGAGGTGGGCTGGACTCCATTAAGGAGGCGCGAAGTGATTTATCGATATGCTAATGAGGATTTTTTTAACGGACGATTATTTTGTCTTAAAAAACTACTTATTTCTGATTCGCCCTGACATTTAGCGCTTCGTGGCGAGGCGAAACGTATAAAAATGACTGTTTGATATATGTGAAGCAAACTAGGAAGAGTTTCACAAAATTCGCAGAAAACTTCCGAACTCTAGAGAATTTCCACGGAAGTTTCTCGACTTCTTCAGAAAGTTTGGATTAACAAGAAAGTGATTCGTTTACACAATTTTACTTATATAGGTGAATTGAAAATTTGCAAATAATTGTACACCTATATTCGCTGACAGATTGCGCTGGTTTTCGCCACAAAACCTGCATTTTAAAGTGCAGTTTCTTCAGAACTTCGTCAGTTCTTCAGACGTCTTCAGAATGTTATAAGGATTAACAAGAAAGTGATTCGTTTACACAATTTTACTAATGTGAATTGCAAATTTGCAAATATTGTACACGCATATTCGCTGATAGATGGCGCTGAATGTCACCCCAAAACCTGCATTTTTAGTACAGTTTCTTCAGAACTTCGTCAATTAATCAGACTTCTTCAAAACGTTATAAAATTAACAGAAAAGTGACTGGTCTACACAATTTTACTAATGTGAATTGAAAATTTGCAAAAATTGTACACGCATATTCGCTGATAGATGGCGCTGAATATCACCCCAAAACTTGCATTTTTAGTGCAGTTTCTTCAGAACTTCGCCAAATCATCAAACTTCTTCAGAAAGTTAGGATTAACAAGAAAGTGAGTCGTTTACACAATTTTACTAAAGTGAATTGAAAGTTTGCAAATATTTTACACGCAACATCGCTGATAGATGGCTCTGAATTTCGCCCTAAAACCTGCATTTTAGGTGGAGTTTCTTCAAAATTTCGTCAGTTCTTCAGACTTCTTCAGAAAGTTGGGATTGACGAAAGTGATTCGTTTGCACAGTTTTACTTTGGTGAATTGAAAGTTTGCAAACATTTTACACGTATAATCGCTGATAGATGGCGCCGAATTTCGCCCTAAAACCTGCATTTTAGATGCAGTTTCTATAAATTGCACGCCCTTGCAATATCCAGCATCGCAACATATTCTGAGCAAACTTTAGAAATGTCCTTCACTAGCTTACAAATTTGTCTTGATAGGAATCAATTTTTGGTTTTTTAAAATGGAATTTGGAACACTTCTTTACTGCAGCAGCATGCTTTCATAATGATGCTTTTCTGCTTCGGTGCCCATGCACAATGCTTTCTAAGTAGCAGGGATTTGGCAACATAAACTGCCACTCTCTTTGCAGAATTCAGCGAAACATTCGCAAATTCATGCAGCCGTTAAAACGAAAACGTGCCCTTTTTTCCCATCGTTCTTGTTTTTGGGAAGGTTCTTTTGCCATTGAGTGGGTCTAATTTGAAAAATATGTGTAAACAGAACGTGAGTATATGAGACGATGAGGACTCGGTATAGTTAAGGTTATCATGCATAAAGAAATCGCTTACCATGCATTATTTACCTTATGTTGATTTTCAACATAATCTTTCCATTATACCATCCCAACCGAGTATATATCATGGAAAAAAAACATGTAAATTCTGGCCATGAATAAATAACTGAATAATAATAATTGATTCATTTGCCATTGAAAAACTATATTCGTTTGCATTGCGCATATATGCTGAAACAGTGATGCCCTGTTTTTCAATATAGTAATTCGCTTGAATTAATTTCCACCAAATCTACTTATACATGTATAAACTTACTGTTGGAAAATCTTTTCCCAATTTACGTTAGCCACTATTTATGCGATTTGGCTATTTATCCGTTTGGCTTGACAGTCCCATTTACGAATGGTTCATGAGGTATTTTCAAACCACTAGCGCCACCTGCTGAGTTTGTTACCTGACGATCTATCCTGATAGATTCGGAAAACACCATTGAAGGCATGTTTTGAGCACCTCTTGCGTGTTTGACTTCTGTGTCAATTACACAGAACACATTCTACATCAAATTACTTGCACGATTCCAGCCATGGAAACAAATTTCTCTCATTTGTCAAATTGCTGACATATCGAGAAAGTGTCATTTTGGCTTGGATGGCAACCTGAAGGCATGTTTTGAGCACCACTTGCGTGTTTGACTTCTGTGTCAATTACACAGAACACACTCTACACCAAATTACTTCTACAATTTCAACCATGGAACCACAAATTTCTATCATTTCTATCATTGTTGATATGTCGAGAATGTGTGATTTTGGCTTGGATGGCATCCTGAAGGCAGGATTTGAGCACCTCTTGCGCATTTGACTTCTGCGGCAATTACATAGAACACATTCTACACCAAATTACTTCTACGATTTCAGCTTTGGATACACAAATTTATCTCATTGGCCATGTTTTTAACATGTCAAGAAAGTGTCATTTTGGCATGGATGGCATCCTGAAAGCATGCATGCTTTTTGAGTACAGTACGTATGAAATCATGGTTTTTTTCTACTAAATTTCTGAAACTGATTGACATGAGTGGATTTTTTGCGTGTATCATACACGCCCGCTGGATAATTCTATAAAGGGTGTGACAACGCCGACCTGTCTTTGACCGGACGAAAGTAAATCGTGAAAGATATTCTAAAGTTTTCAGACCACCGTGAAAAATGTCTCAATTTCCATCGACATTTATTGAACCAAAATTAACCGGATAATTACATGCCCCCGAATAATTAGCCAATCACTTGCTGCCAGTCCACATGCAAATGGCCTGATTAAATGGAAATGCAAATGGAAATGTTTCGTCCAATATGACCAGCCTATTCACAGTTTAATATCTTTAGAAACTTTATATAAGTTGCAGGTATCAGATTTCCCACAAATTTGAGGAAAATCGATGTTAATTTATTCAGCAGCAAATTAAGATGGCTTCAGTTTATGCTATAATTGCGGCGATTTCTTAGAAGCTAATAAGAGGTTGTAGGAAACTAATGTTCTCATAAAATTTTATCGTAGACATTAAATTAAAATTTTTTGGAAAAGTGTGCAAACTAAATTACATGCATATTAATTTCGAGCGTATTGTGTATAACTTATATGCTTTTTTTGGGGAATTTAGCCCCTGCAAATTTTGCATAAGGTAGGTTTCACCAAATATAAAACATGGTACAGCTGTAGTTTTTTTTAATTTTTTTATTATGCAACAGATTACATATTCTTTGCAACTCAAATTACCTGAAAAAAAATGCAAGTTTCTTTTGCATATTTAAATTAAAAAATTGAAAAATTGGAATTCTGGAATCTCTGTAGAGATGGAGAAAGTTTCTGTTCTTATAGAGTAGTTACATAATACATGTAGTAAACAAGTTTGTTAAAACATGACTGAATCACGTGTTTTTGACTCAAAACATTCGTATGTGATTTGCAATTGCCATTCTAGAATTACTGATTGTCTAAAGTACTGAGATTGCCTTCCAACGATGTAATTCTTTGGTTCTTTTTTAATATTTCAGAAATGAGTGTGTTCGATGCCTGTCTTGAAGAGTCCCAAGATGGCCGCTCGCTTAATCACGAACAATTACGTTGTTGGAAGGGAAAATCCACTTGTATTTCTCACGACAAGCTGTTTGGTAAGCGTATAAAAGTCATTAATTATTTACCGATGACTAACGTTGCGAAATTTGATTGCATGCATCATTTTGCGGATATTTTGGCCAATCATCATTCATAGGATGATTTTTGAGGAAATCGTGTTGGGGAAATTTATATTTGTCATAACCGATTGAGGATGACATAGATGCTTTACGAATCGTACTTTGGCAGTGGTAAAGTCAAGTGTAGAACGGAAACGCCGATCATCGCACGGTTATCACTGTTTTTAAACCAATTCTTTCCTTTTTCACAAGTGACTTCACGACTGCCAATGTGCGAATCGTAAAAGCTTCCGTCTGAGTACCCTTCTTAATAACATTCGTTACAGCCAGGCATGGAAAAAAAGTTTCGATTGGAACTAATTTTGTGGTTTAGTCTAATTTTCTAAGCAAAATAAACACGTAGATTTAAGTTAGAGATTCTACCAGCCCATAGAAGTTTCCTATAACAAATTTTGGCTTCTGACCTTCGGACATTTAACAAGCTAACCAGAAACTGTGTAGAACGTAGAAAATAGCTCTGGAAAGGTAAATTAGTCTAAATTGTGTTGCAACAGGTTTCAACATGTTCCTTTGGAAGAACGTGTTCACACGTCGACACATTGAGAACAGTAGCAGTTGCAAATATTAAGTTTTTGGTATCAGCGGATTACAAAAGCAAAATCTGAACGTATACTGTAGAACGCAATTTCGTTATATCCATATACTACCATAATAGTGACACTTGAATGTTCATTTCTCATATCGGGTCGAACAACACGCTACTGTAACTACGCAACTACACGTCAAGTTCGCTGCAAAAGCGCTCAACCCTCGAAGTTCGTTATAACCGGTTTTGCCTCCCTGTGGCAATGCGAGCCGAAAAATGTTCGCGAGCTTTACCGAATGCATAGTTGATCGATTAATGAGCAATTTATAGTTTGATGTTTTGCCAAACTATCCTGCCACTGTCTTGGAAATGCAGTTGGTGCGACTGATATGCTACCCTTCCCATCCTATAGCTTCTTTTTCGATGTTCAGCAGGTAGCCTAACGAATAAGCTGAAATTCGGTTTGATTTATGTTATTTATTTTGATTTTTTTTTTCTTTGGCTAATTCTCGAAGCAAGGTTGGCATTGCGCTGTAGTAACAATGCGCGTCTGTAAGTCCGACCGTAAATCATGGGGAAAAGTATGCTGCTGGTCAGCCCCCCTAATGACGGTTTTTAAAAAGTATTTCGTTATAAAAGATGCTGTTTATGCTGTGAGCTGTTTGAGGAATGAAATTACAGGGGCCGCACCCTTCGTGCCAATGACAAGCTGGTGAAATCCTCGTTTTAAACCCCCTGGATCTCCGTGGAATTCGATCCGAGCACGTGGACATAGACATGGTGAGGTGTGCCAAACTCTGGTTGGTGTAATTGCCCGATTCAATATTTATAGCAAATTTTTCTATATTGGATATGAGAGAGGTCAGGAATTTCACTTTTCCAATAAGAGAAACCAAAAGTTAATGCAAGTCGTCCAATTATTTGGATACATGTACTGTAGCCTACATTATATGTGGTTTCTAATAGACAACTTGTACGTGACGTCACGCAGCTCGTGGGCGTGGCTAATGCGGCTCAATTTACATTGTGGGGTACTTTCCTTAATGCAAAATGAAATATGGAAAGAATGAGCCTGAGCGTCTGCACGTGTCACTTGGTGCATCTTATAGCAATGGCAACCATTTTTAACTATTTTAAATACCCCACAATGTCTGATCTATATAGGCGGAGCCAGCACGCGTCATCTGCTTGCCAAAGTTATCTATTTGGACTATGAATCCATACCATATGTCACGTATCCATACAGTAACAATTAGGCAATTCCCTTCCCTGTAACAGAATTATGAAATGTTAGCTTTCTATTATCATAGAAAAGCGAATGGGAGCGTGAAAATAGCTGCTTCCTTGCGTGGGCCAAAATCGAACATTCGAATCTCAATATGGCTACTCGCGTTCCAATCTACCATCGCGTCATATTGAAAATACGTTAATCAAGCATTTCGTCTCCTCGTTATTAAACCTTTCGGGAAAAGAATTATATGCAACATCGTAACGATTGTACTCGCCTGGAAAACGATATCCGTTGGTATTTTTAATTATATCGGTAAATATAATTATTCGAAAATTACGTCGAAAAAACCGGCTTCACTTTCTCGCTTCGATAGAAATTTTTTCACATAGACTTACATTGACGATCTAACTTAATCAATTTGATGCCGACCTGGACTCCTAAGATGGCGGCAATTTTTAAGATTCTCGTCCTCTGATTGGTCGGTAGTTTCATA
>JAQGAO010003296.1:0-17328 GCA_034697705.1 Ommatoiulus sabulosus | reverse complement strand
ATCTAAATTATGTCAATCAGGATAGATTTCAAAATAATTTTGGTAAAATTAAATTTGTTTTTTTACGTTCAGTAGTGAGTTTTTAGTTTCTTTCAGTTCTAACACCTAGATTACACGAGATACCACAACTGGTATTTTCTGAAACACAACTATGTGACAGAAAAATAAAAAAAATGGACAATGATTTACTTTTTTATAACCTATGCACAACGTTTTTTAAAATTATAAGTACAATTTCAGCTTTATGGCAACGTCAGATCTCATACTAAAAAATTGTTTTGAAAACATTTTATTTAAGGTTGTAGATCAGAACATTGTATTAAAAGCATTTTAAAATACATTTTGGGAACAACCTTCTGAGTAATGATTATTTAGAAATATAAATGTTTAATTCCAACACCCAAACATACAGATTCTGTAATAATAAAACATGATTTTTTGTACATTTTAATTTTTATTCAGGTTTGGTTTTCTTGATTTATGGATATTTTTAATTCTCCATCTTTCATCCTACCTTTTAAACTTCGTTTTTAATCAACTTTATGCTTATTAAACGAATATACAAGTTATAATATTAGTTTCAATTTATATACAATGTTTGAAGAGCAGGTTACATGTGTCATGTAAAACTGTTAGTCTGAACAATCAACATGCTGCCCCTGACGGCGCACAGGAATGTGGGCGGCAAAAGCCGCCTCACTAACAGCCCGAAAACATGATAATTAACATGTATTAGCTAGAAAATTAAACATTAATATTCTATAAGCATATCCACAATCAAACAGTTCATGGAAAAATACATTGTTAAAACTTTATGCAAATCCTAAATTTAGATACGTGTTTGAAGGACAGTTATTTTAAAATATGCCAATAAAAACTTGGTGTGTTGTCAAGCTTATACGTGTTATAAATTAATAAATAAGGCTAAATAAAGCAACAAGTTGAAGGGCTTATACGTGTTATAAATTAATAAAAAAGGCTAAATAAAGCAACAAGTTGAAGGGCAAATAGAAAACAATATACTTAAAAAAAATTAGTAATAAACACTAAATTCAATATATTATACCTATAGGCAGTTCGTCTGGAAATGGAAGGTTTGGAAAAATAATTTAGTGAAATTAAAAAAATCAACAAATTTGGTTGAGAATGGTTCTTTCCGGAAATCCTTCACTGCTTTAATCATTGTTTCGAGAATTTCTAGAAAACGTAATAAAAAAGTTTATTATTTGCGAAAGCGGAGTTAAAATTAATGAACAAATCCAATATCCTCTACCGTAATTAGGTTAAACAACAATTTAATTTTAAATAAAATTTCCGGACAATTCTCCACAAACTAGAAATTATTTCATCCGATTTTCCTATAGCAATCTTCAAAAATACATTTCCTCAATTAACATTTACAAAAAAAGAAAACCCAGAATAAATTATTCCATAAATGTACCATAAATAAATTCCGAAATATTCTAGAAAACAACTCCAAGCACAATTATTATACACTGTACGTGACTTCATGATTGCCAAAAGTAATAGGTCTAAAAGCTGACCTATTAAATAATTGGAAATTAGGAAAATACATTCAAAGAATTTAGGATTTATAACGGAATAAAATAATTTCCTGAAGCTAGGAGATACGAATATTTAAGCTAATAGTGCATGAAGGCTACATTATAGATAAATCGTAAAAGTACACAAAAAAATGTATCTGCATGCTTAAAAAATTGTAAAATTGTTTTCAAAAAATTTTGATGTTTCGAGTTTGAGCAATACTTGTGAAAAAAATGTAGATAAATTCTCTAATAAAAATATTTAAATTTGGCAAACTTGAAGAAGGAACTGCCAATTTTTGCAAAATTAAAAAAGAAAAGCAAGTGAGAATTTTACCAAATGAACCTCAGAAAATGTTTAACATTTTTCTAAATTTGTGACAATAAAATGAGCAGGGCAAAAAATGAAGAACATAAGAAATATTATAAAAATATGGTTTTCTCCAGAAAACCTTAGTGGCTACAGGGTGAAGGGGGTGAAGGGAGTGGGTGTACCCACTATCACATACGGAATGACATACTCTGTCTCTCATCAAAAGTAAACGGTGAACTAGATTTGATGCAACGTGAAAAGGCAAGGGCGGCATTGGGAGCAGGGTTGGCAGTGTATAGAGGGGGGATGGCACAGGTTACCGTAGAAGTGATGGGCACTTAAAAAACGTAGCTCAGCAGTCTGAAGTACAAGACAGGGAAGTGATTACTGCAGGGTCCAGGGATTACTGTTGGTAGTTCCTCCCATTGGGAGGGTCCGTCTTAAAGGATATGCTAACCCAATCGAATCCAATCCAGGGAAAGGAGTCAACGGAACACAGATTCGAACATCTGAAACTACACAAATTGATCGCCTTAAGTCATTTTTCCACGATTTTCGAAGACAAATTTCGTAACATTTTCAAAATTGTGCTCAATAAAGTTTTTAATCTAGGCTCGATGGATTGGCTTTGCATTCAGTAGACCCGGGTTCGATTCCCGGGTCGGCCAACCTCGATTGTGCTTTTAGAGTGGTCATTTTTCCAAACAATAATGACCGAAAAATGTCGTCATTTCTTTTGGAATCGACGACATGTTAGTCCTCCTACCCTATGTTACAATTTCTCACAAATTTCCCGTACCATTAATTTTTATTTAGTGGTTTTACAACAACAACAAAATTAATTAAAAAATTAAATTAGATCGGAAATTTTGTAGAAACCTATTTAATAACAATTTTAAAATTTTGAAATTTTGAAAAAAACAAAAACGTTGACAATTTTAAGAATTTAACCTTCCGAATGTATTAAAAATCGTTAAGTTATAAATCGTTGAAAAACGTTCAGAAAATGTGAAGAAAACGCTCGGAAATTTAAAAAGACGGCTTTCGAAATTTTGTGGTAATTAGCGTTCGAAATTCTGAATAAAGCGTTCTAATTAATTAAGGGAAAAAAAAGGAATATACATGTATATATCGATTATAAACGCCGATTACGATACAAAAAAAAAAACTTATGAGAAATCGTTTAAATTATCTTAAAAGTACTTAAAAAAAGTGTTAAAAAGTGAGAGTTATGATCGACCCTCGCCAACCGGAAGTCACGTGTATACGTTCCGTTCCACATCAGGGTAACTCCCCCACTAATTTCATTTTCAACTTTCCTGACTTTTCCAGGTTTTACAAAAATGTCCCTATATATAGCCGATGACAATTTGGAAAATTAACATTGAAATTTTTTAAAACAATTTGTAAATTTGCATGAAATTTCATAAAACCATGTGACAATTTTGTATTCGGAAAATGTTGAAAAGTTTCCAAGCAGAAATGTGGAAAATTTTCCACATTTCTGCTTGGAAACTGTCATTTGAGCTAACCAGGTAGAAGAATTACTTTTGGATCGCAACAACATGACTACTTTAAATTTCCTTGACTTTTTCAAAATAAGCCATTTTTCCCTGACTTTTCCAGGTGCCCACTTTTAAAAAAACTTTACATTGAACAGGAAATAAACCTTGTATTGAAGGTGGACGGATTTATCATTGGCAGATATATAAATATAGGTTTCCCCCAGACCTAGAGAAGGCAGGGAACTTGAAAATAACTGGGAAAAGTCAGGAATAATGGTTTATTTTGAAAAAGTCAGGGAAATTCAACGCAGTCACGGCGATCAAAAATTAATACTTCTACGAGGTTAGCTCAGGGCCCATTTTACGAGTATAAATTTGACAAAGTTTTCTACATTTTCTGTGTACAAATTTGAAAAATTGTCCACGTTTTTCGAGGAAAAATTGGCAAATTTTCTACGTTTTCCGATAACAAATTTGAAAAATTTTATACGTTTCCCGACTACAAATTTGCCAAATTCTCGTAGTATTCCAATTACAAATTTACAAATTTTTCGACATTTTCCGATAACAAATTCGAAATATTGTACACGTTTTCCGTCTACAAATTTGTCAAATTCTCTTGGTATTCCGAGTACAAATTTTAAAATTTTTCCACGTTTTCAGAGTACAAATTAACAATACTTTCCACGTTTTAAGAGTACAGATTTGAGAATTTTTTACGTTTTCTGTTTAAAAATTAGAAAAATTTTTCACGTTTTTCCGAGGACAAATTTGCTAATGTTTCCACATTTTCTGTGTACAAATTTGTAAAAATTTGGACAAATTTGTAAAATTTGTCACGTTTTTCGAGGACAAATTTCCAAATTTTTCTATCACAAAATTGGAAAATTTGATACGTTTCTGTCTACAAATTTCCAAATTTTCCACGTTTTCCTTAGACAAATTTTCAAAAGTTTTGTTAGTTCATTTTTAAAAATTAAGTCATTTTTCCCTGAATTTTCCAAATTAAGTTTAGATGATAGAAATGAAAAGCTCAATTATAACTAACCGCAATTTTGTGTTTTATGCATTCGAGGCATTAAAGAGGTGAACCTACATTGAATAGAACTACCGAGCGAGGTGGCTTCGATCTTAGCATCTTCATCTCGCACTTGTTAGACCTGGGTTCGATTCCCGGTTGATGCAAGTTTTTTTTCAATTAATTTACATATTTTTATATTGTAAAGATGAAAGATGTCATTGAAGATATGAACCCCAATTAAAAGAAGTACCGAGCAAGGTGATTGAGTGGTTAGCATTCTCGCCTCGCATTCGGTAGACCTGGGTTCGCTTCCCGTGTCGTCTATCCTGGGATAGTTCCTATAATAAATCGGCCATGACCGACAATATAACCCCCTCGCCACATTTAATCTACTTGTTGGCTATAATAACGAACACATCTATAGTATGATATTAAGACATCCGATATCTCGAGTAAAGATATTGTTAGCCCAATTTTTGTACATTTTGCTCTTAAGTTTGGTCCTTTTCGGAACGAAAAGTCCCTCGCCTGTGAGGATATTTTTAGTGAAACGGAACTACTCTCATCAGCTATCCTGTGAAATATGGAAAAATGAGTTCCCACGTAGCAAAATGACAAAAAATGACCAATAATTGACCCAAAAAATGATTGCAAGATGGCGAGAAAATGACGTCGTATTTAAGGGACAAAAAGGAAGAAAATGACGTCATTTTTTGCTATGTTTTGGGTGGTCATTTCTAGGACAAAAAATGACGTCTTTTTTTGCTATGTTTTGGGTGGTCATTTCTTGGGAAAAAAAATGACATACTCACGTAGCAAAAGAATCAAACAATGACGTCATTTTCACGTCATATGTTATTTCACGATAACAATAATACAAACTTGACTCAAATTCATTTCTCATATTGTTTAAATGTCTCACTCTATCGAAGTATATATTTGTTGGTACAATGTTCAATCTGGTGAGAAACTTATGAACCTTTCGTATTATCAGTAAATTGTTGGAACGAATCCCACGTAGAAAAATGACCAAAAAATGACGACAATTTTGTAAATTAACGTAAAAATGTTTTTAAAAAATTTAAAAAAATTGCGTGAAAAATTTTTAAAATGGGAACATTTTGTATTCGGAAAATGTTAAAATTTGTGCTCGGGAAAAAGGCCCTGAGTTTAGATTAAAATACGGTAAGCAATTCTTTCTTGACTTTTTCCTGAATTTTCCAGACAGGAACTAAAATTCTACATTAGTTATTGTTAATTTATTGTTTAGTTTAACGGTAACTCTTATGGGAGCCTCGCTAAATCTCCCTGAAATCTGTTAATATCACTTTTTTTTGTAAATTGTTTATTTAAAAAATTTACTTTTTATATAGTAGTAAGTTAAACAAATAACATACGGTATAATGTTAATGTGTACCGTATATTAAACATTTTTTTGCCATTTGTATTATTTTTTGAATATTATTCGCAAATATATATTTTCCACTAATCTTTTTCAATATAGGTACATGGTTTTCGCGAAATTTTTAATCACTTCGGAGGAATAATTTACGAAATTTTCAACAGTCTCATACGTGAACAAATTCGCCTGGTTTTGCACACTTATTTCGACGATAAGTTCGTAAAATGTCAAACATTTCATCATGAGGCGGGCAAATTAAGGTCAACAGTGGACGCTATTTTGGTACCCTTCCAATTTCATCACACCCTTTTTTTAAGGGAGGTTATAGGTCAAGAATTTCTCAATCACGGAAGAAGGGTATTCCTTACTATAGAAATCCCCAAATATCAACTTCCGGATTAAGTTTAGGGGACTCGTTACTCGAAAAGTCCCAAATAAATTTAGGTCTCGTAGTTGACCACTGAGTCACTGACCAATACTGACCAATGAGCATTGAGCATTATTTTTTTTTCAGTATAGATTAGGAGACTATATAGAGTGACCATTGCCACAATACGAACAGCAGTCGTCGAAACGAGAAGTTTCCATCCAGTGTCCACTATTGTGTCCAGTTTGCAGCGGAGGGTCAAGTGAACGTCGCGTTTTAAAAATGTAAGTATTTGAAATTTTGAATAAAAATCTAAATGAAAACTTTACTGGACATCAACTAGACAGTTGGATCGAAAAAATCAGTCCGGGATATTTTTAATTTCTGAAATGAATAAAATTTTAATAACATCCTTTTTATATTTCCGTTACAGGGGACCATTATTAAAAGGATCAAGAGATACGGTAAGTACTTTTATTCATTCGGGTTATTTAAACATCCGAATATTTTGTGGAAATGACCGTAAAATGTGTTGCTTAGTTTTGGTAAAAATGTTTGAACTAAAGAAGAAATTAAAAAATTCAAACAAATTCAAGAAATCTACTCCAAAAATTCAAACAAATTCAAGAAATCTAGTCTAAAAATTCAAATAACTTTATTAAATCTGTTTCAAAAATTCAAACAAATTAATTAAATCTATTCCAAAAATTCAAACAAATACCAGGAATCTTGTTCAAAAATTCAAACAAAGTCAAGAAATCTAGTCCAAAAATTCAAACAAATTCAAGAAATTATTCCCAAAATTTAAAAAAATTCAAGAAATCTATTTCAAAAATTCAAACAAATTCATTAAAATAATAAAATTTTTTAAAAAATAATCCAAAGAACTAAACTTGAACATTTTCTTGAAAACGTTTTTGAACATTTTAAAAAAACTTATTTAACAAATTCAAGAACATAAGTACGCGTGCATTTGCATCGTTTTTATGTTGAAAACTGAGCATTTGCTTTGATTTATATGTTGAAAACTGAGCATTTGCTTCCTTTTTTGTATTTTTCTCAGATGGACAGCGTTTACGAGCATCAGCGATTCGTGAACGAGACAGCTTTGTTAGTGGCAAGTGTATTTCTCTCATTAAAACTCGTTTCTTAATGGGCCGTTAAGTCGTTAATGCTAATGGACCGTTAAATCCTTTTTCGATACAGGGTAGCGTGGTCCGAGTGCAAACCGTACAAGGCGCCTCCTACGAAGGCATATTTCGGACAATCTCGTCTCAGGTTCGTACTCAGAGTCCAGCAAATACTATTAATAATAGATTATTGTTTTTGTTTTTATTATTTTCATTGTTTCTGTTTATTGTTTTTGTTGCAGCGCGAATGCGCTCTGGAAAAGGCGCACAAAATCGAGCCAAGTAAGCAAAAGCTCGGTTCTCTTGACGTGACCACCGAAGATGCGGTCATCTACAAGCTGATCCTCAGGACCTCGGACATCGTGACGCTGTTCGCGGTTAACACTGACCACGATTACGTCACTAAAGGTCAGCAACTTTGGCCGGGGGTTTCGAAGTGTCTGTCAACGTTTTGATAAAATTTTAGCAAAATTGGACTAAAGTTGCGAAGAAATACAACAAAAGTTGTACCAAAATTTAGACAAAAGTTTTATCCAAAAAGGTCGAATCAAAATTTAGAAAATAGCTGTACCAAAACTTAAGGGTACGTTCACAACGATCTTTAAAGCTAGCTTTTTAAGGTGGCTTTAAAAGAGTGTCGCTTAGTAGTATTGCAGACGCTTACCACTAAGCAACACTGCGAAAAAAAATCCATCAATGATTGACTTTAAAGCTCGTTGTGAACGTACACTAACAAAAAACTTGAGGCAAAATTCGGTACAGTCTTAAAATTCAGCAAAGATTGTAACAAGTTTTGGTAAATGTTTAATCAAAATTTAGCTAAAGTTTTACTGAAATTTAGCAAAAACTGAACCAAAATTTAGACAAAAGTTTCATCCAAAATGTAACAAAAATTAAATCAAAATTTAGAAAAAATCGTACCAAAAAAGACAGCAAAAGATTGTAAAAAGAGTTGGCCAATGTTTTATCAAAAATTTAGTAAAAGTTAAATCAAAATTCAGCAAAAGCTGTACCAAAACTTGACAAAAAGTTGACCTAAAACATAATACAGTCTTAAAATTCAGCAAAGATTATGCCAAAAGTTCATCAAAATTGAGCGAGAACTTAGCGGCATCTTCGGGCCATCCGATGGACACCTCGGAATCACGTTCCGGTTCGCGCCAGTAAAATGCCGGAGTTTAAACTTACCGTCTTATTTCGTGTTTATCTAGACGTGTTCGCCACGGACACGGTCATCAGCAAGTACACCGGGCCAGGGCAGCACACGGACAAGGAGTTGGAACCTTATCACGGCGCTCTGACCGACTGCGAGCAACTTCTTAGCACACTGGAAATCTCTGAAAACGCGGTAAATTTTATCAAAGTAGAATCGAATTTCTTAATTTTAAAGTCTTGGTCGCTCCAAGATCCTGTCAGCATTTGAAGCACATAAAGCTTAATTAATTACCTTTCTATTTTCCAGAAGGGCTGGGATGCGAACGACATGTTCGGCGCCAACAACCCAGGTAACCAAAAAACGTTGGACCAATGATGGCTAATGCTTGGCATGCCGGATGAATAGTTGTTGGACCAAGGTTGGCAACCAACATTGGACTAACTTGGAAAATGTCTTCCGGGCTTGTGTTGGGCCAACTGATTGGGGCAATGTTGAACCAACATTGCCAAGCCAATGGTTGGAACCAGCTAATGGTTGGCAAGCCAACATATTACCAAAATTGGCACAACAGGTTATGTAAATGTTGGGCCAGAAGTCTTTTGTAACATCAAATAAAAAAATACGTTTTTTATCAGCCTGAGAGACTTCTACTGCTACAATCCTTCCGGTAATTGTAATACTTAGACAGAATTAATTTTGAAATAAATTGTTTGAACTTACCTGGTTTCGATCCTGCAACCTACCATCTATGGAGACATCATGCGATCCACTGTGCTATTTAGACTTGCAACTTGAAAGGGTCTTAAGATGGTAGAGAAGAGGAACATAGGTCTGATAAACTAATGCGCATGCGCAATTGCTTGTAGAAACGCATAAACCATAAAATGGAAAGATGCAAACTATTATAATGCACAGAACAGCAAATTATTGTTAATGTTTGGGCATTTTGATATAGATATTTGCAGCCAACCATTGCCCAACGTTGGTCTGACCTTTGAATGCCGACCTCACCCTAATGGTCGGTTGCCTACCATTGCCCAATGTTGGCCCAACTATTGAATGCCAACCTCAGCTCAATGGTCGGTTGCAGACTATTTCCCAATGTTGGCCCAACCATTGAATGCCAACCTTAGCCCAATGGTCGGCTGCCGACAATTGCACAATGTCGACCCAACCATAAATGCCAACCTTAATCCAATGGTCGGCTGCCGACAATTACCCAATGTTAGCCCAACCATTAAATGCCGACCTCAATCCAATGGTCGGCTGCCGACTATTACCCAATGTTGGCTTAACCATTAAATGCCGACCTAAATCCAATGGTCAGCTGCCGACCATTTCCCAACGTCAGCCCAACTATAAAATGCTAACCTCAATCCAATAGGCAGCTGCCGACCATTACTTAATGTTGGCCCAACCATTAAATGCCAACCTCAATCCAATGGTTGGCTGCCGACTATTACCCAACGCCGGCCCAACCATTACATGCCAACTTCAACTCAATGGTTGGCATGCCCACACTTATCCAACATTGGCCCAACTACAACTTGCCAACTGCCAACCCTTTACCAACCATGCCAATTGAAAACCAACGTCGGGCCAACGATGTAGTGTTATCTGGGAAGCCGCAATACGGAGTGGCGTCCTCGTACGACAACGCCATGAGCGGTTACAGGTAAGCATCTCTCTTCAGAGTCTCGAGACTCATCTTATGTCGTTGTCGAGAATCGCTCTTTAACTTTCTTTGGCAAACTTTTCCAGAATCCCGCTGGTCAAGGATTACACGGAGGAGTTCAAGGAGAAAGAAGCCAAGGCGCTGAAAATCGCCAGCGAGATCGAGAACAGCGCTTACCACTGGTCTAGAGCGGCCACCGAGACCATTGACCAGGACGAAAGGATCAGCGCCGTCATCAGGCCTGACGCCACCAGCTCCAGAAAGTAAGTCCTCGCATGTTCCGTTCTCCAGTGTTGGTCAGCAAATGTCTCCAACATCTTGGAGCCGATCAATGTCAATTGTGGTCCTAGAATCAATTCTGTATGTTCCAACGTTTCGTCAGAAATTTGTCCAAAAAGTCTCGGTCGCTCCGATGTCATGTCAGAAATTTGTCCAGGAAGTCCCAAAGACTTCACTCTAATGTCCTGTCGAAAAAAATTCCCATAACGTTCTGTCAGAAGTTGTCTACTAACTAACCGTAAAAATTCCTCAATTCTCCAGAAACCTGGAGAATTTGGTCCAAGAATCAATTCTGTTCGTTCCAATGTTCTGTCAGAAATTTGTCCAAAAAATCTCGGTCGCTCTGATGTCATGTCAGAAATTGGTCCAGGAAGTCCCAAAGACTTCACTCTAATGTCCTGTCAAAAAAAAATTCCCATATCGTTCTGTCAGAAGTTGTCTACCAACTAACCGTAAAAATTCCTTAATTCCCTAGAAACCTGGAGAATGTGGTCCAAGAATCAATTCTGTTCGTTCCAAGGTCCTGTCAGAAATTTGTCCAAAAAGTCTCGGTCGCTCCGATGTCATGTCAGAAATTGGTCCGGGAAGTCCCAAAGACTTCACTCCAATGTCCTGTCAAAAAAAAAATTCCCATAACGTCATGTCTGAAGTTGTCCACCAACTAACCGAAAAAAAATTTTAATTCTCCAGTAACCTCCCACCACACAAGCGAAGACCACAGCCGGGAGGCAAGCCTATCCGCAACAAGCCTTTCCACCCCAGAGCTTCTACAGCGGTCCTCCATTCAACATGGGTTGGCACGTCCACAGCGGCAAGAGCAACAAAAACCAGCATGTGCCCTCTTACACGATGCACGCCAACAACGGCACCCCGGTGGCCGGTGGTAAGCCTCACCATGCTCTGCCAAAGTTGCCGCTTGCCCAACGATTGCAGAACCCGCTACAACAGCAGCAGCCGCTGGCTCAGATTGCAGAACTGGAGGCCAAGTCGAACGGAAGTAACAGCAGCAGCAACCATAAGGAACAAGATTCAAACTTAGTATTAAACGTTGATCAAAAAATCTGTTTTAAAAAAGCTCGACTAAAATTTGATTTTAAAATGATTAGCTCGATCGAAAAGTCAGTCGATTTGAAACTTTTATAAAAATTCTAAATCAACACCTACAAAACACCGATTAAAAATTGGTTTAAGCTTTTATTAAAATTCGATTAAAAACTTAAAACTTTCAAAAATTGTAAATAAAAACCTACTATAAAACTGATTAAAATTTGGTTAAAACTTACTTTTGATTAAAATTCGATTAAAAACTTTTATAAAAATTTGGATTTCATAGTTAACTGAAATCGTTTTGTAAAATTCTTAAAAATTTTAGTTTTTGAACCTGATTTAATACTCGACTAACCCCAAAATTAGTAAATAAGTTTAGGAAAGTATCTACAAGTAGTTAATTTAAATTAAACCTTTTTAGTTAATCCTCGTTTATTAGATCAGCAAACCCAAACCGAAGAAAAAACAACAACAACAACAAAAACATAAGAAATATACCAACGATGTTGTCCTAAATCCGGATGCAAAATCCTTCACTCCCGTGAGTCTTCTTTTTTATTTAGCTACTTTTTCAGGCTTAATTATACACAAATTTCATTTTCAACGTCCCTGACTTTTCCAGGTTTTGAAAAAATTTTAATGACCAATGATAATGTCGAAAATTGACATACTTTTCAAAATTTATTAATGACAATTTTGGAAATTAACATCGAAAAATGTTAAAAATTTGTTCTCCACTACAATAAATTTCCCTGACCTTTTCAAAATGTCAGTCTTCCTTGACGTTTCCAGACATTTTCTAGTTCCCTGACTTTAAAGAGTCAATTTAAAAGCTCGATCAAAAAGTCCATATAAAAGTTGTCTAAAAATATCGAATCAAACTCCATATTTAAACTCAAAAAGACAATTTTCAAAACTTTTAAAACAAGTTTGTTGATTCAAACTAAATATAAAACTTAAAAAACTCGTTAAAATTTCTTTTAAACTCTCCATTCAAACTTGGTTTCAAATTTAACTGAAAACGTAATATAATTGTTTTATTATTAGTATATAAAATTATTATTTTAGCCACGATTTGGCTAAAATTTAACAATTTCGACACTTTTTTTGTATTCTCGAAAATTTTCCAAATATTTCACTATGTGGCAATCGTCGAAAAACTTTGCCAAATTTTGCGGAAAAATCAAACTGCCAAAAATTCGTGCTATTTTGGAAAACTCAAAATATTGTCCAAAAAGGTCATCAAAAGGGCCCAGGAAATGGTGAATCTCCGAGTAACTCCGTTCTAACCATGTGTCCATTGTTTTTCCTCCTCGTTCGTAGCAGAGTCAGAGCACCCAGATCCCGACTCCTCCTCGGCACCACACCCCGGACACCATCATCATCCAGGAGCAGCCACCGTCCATCCCGGTCAAGCACCGCAACCAGCAAGGACCAAGGTTTAGGAAAAGTAAGCCATTCCAGTATTATAGTCATCTTGCTGATTTCTTGCCGATCCATTCTAGATGTTGGCGGGTCCAAGAGTCTTTTACCACAACTTTCATCATTGACCTCCTCTGATGAAACTACCGGCCATTATGGAACTTCCGAGTCTTGACGGGAACTTCTGAGTTTAGATCCAGACATCAGATTTTGAGGGCAATTTTCAAGTCTTGACAAGAGCTTCTTATTCTCGATTTGAACGTTCAATCCGGTCTAGATTGCAACTTCGGGCCTCGAAGCAACTTCTTGGTCTTGACGAGACTTCTCGGTCCAGAAGCGACTCTTCGGGTCTCCAAGCAGCAATGTCTTGGATTTGAATCCAAATGTGCCAAACCATGCATTCTTGATGTAGCTTGTTTACCCAAGAGGCCACTGATGGAATTTCTGGTTTTGAATCTAAAAGTCCATCAGCTTCTTCCCCGATGTACTTTTCCCCCTTCCCAAGAAACTAGCATCCCTAGCCTGACTTTCCTTTCTTTCTGATTTCAGAGAATCCTAGAATAATGCCCACCACAAGCCCACCCATCCTGGCTTCTACACCCATGGGAACCCCCTCGTTCATGCCGTTAGCGCCGCAGGAAATGGTGCCAACGCATTACAGCCAACAGCACAGCATTCCTTACCCGCAGGTAACTTTTGTCTATTTGGTCTTTGTTAGCTCAGATGTATCATTAAAGCACCCATGGTAATATTGTCTGGTTTCTCTTTTTGCAGATGCATTATATGCACCCCTCCAGCAATAATACACAGCGTGTGCCTAGTCAGATGTTTGGCCAGTATCAGCACCACTACGGTAACTAAAAAATTCTCAATTGTCTCGAACGAAATTTTCAACTTTCGTCCAACAAATTTTAGTCAATTCACTAATTCGTACCATTTTTTTCCTTCCTCTACAATATCCGCATATCCAGGGCAGCTCATTCCACACCCTTATCCACCGGGTTTTACGCCTCCTCACCTGGCCCAGGCCATGACTCTGGGCGGCTTTCATCCTGGACAGCTAACGGAAAGCCAGCAGCAGCAGATGGCCATGTCCACTAGCCTCATGCGCAACCCGCACAGCCATCCAGAAGGGCATCAGCTGCTTATCAATCCTAATACCTCGCAGCTGACCACTTATTCCACCATGCGACAACAAGAACAAAGTCAGCAACATTTCAACAACTCGTTTTACATCGGTCAGTTCAACCCGCACTTCCACCCTGGCTACATTGTGATGCACTCAGGGCAGGAGCAGGGCCTTCCGCACCCCTCGCAGCAGGCTTTGGCTGCTGTCTACCAGGACCACCAGCATCAACAATAGCCCGGCTTCTCCATGCATCCCCAAGACATGCCCACCCACACCCTGCAAGGCGATCCCATCTATGGCCACGGGGAGCCCTTCCAGATGACCCAACTGGTGCCACACACCTCCACGGCGCTGGCGCCGATCAACCACTTGATCCAGGAACCACCACCACAGCCGCGGTGGTGGCCACTGGCGACCATCAACTAGTCCGACTTTATCCAGTACGCCGCCCAGCACCACTCGATGGAAAAAAATGTAACGAGTTCTTTTTACCCGAAATACCTTTCGTCCATTTGTCGAATTAAAATTACCAATAAATCACCAAAAACAAAGTGTCCTGATATTCGTATATTTTAACCTGAAAAGCTTGCTCTTTTTACAACTCCGCACTTCAAAACTGTAAAATTTTGTTTGCAAATTTGTGCTTGAAAAACGTGGAACATTTAGCAAGTTTGTCTTCTGAAATTGGAGAAAATTCTGCAAATTTCTGCTCGGAAACTAATGACAAGTTTCATTTTGTTAGAAGCGTTCATTTTGGATAGCGACAACACGAATACGAGGGAATTTCCCTGACTTTTGCAAAATAATACATTCTTCCACGACTTTTCCCACATTATCTATTTCTATGATTTTTGCAAAAATAATTCATTCTTCCACGACTTTCTTCACATTTTCCATTTCCCTGACTTTTTCAGGTTTTCCAGGTCCGAGTTGCATTGTAACGTGGCATGTCGTTCAGCCCAATCCGTGCTAAGCATTAGTTGTGTCGTTTTTGACTCGAGAGCTCGTTTAGTTTAGAGTTCATCCCCAAGCTTAAGATTTTTGAGTTGTTAAACCTTTTCAAAAAGACAAAAATAAATTCGTTTCGAGTTGTGTCACTTCTGATTTTTAATATTTTAAGATATTAAAGGCAATTAAATGTCATATAGCCGAAACCGCAGCAACTCCGCGCTCAAGTACGGTCTCATTTAACCCTCCTCCTCAAGTTACGGACAAAAACTTTCACACTTGAGTACGCTTATTTGTAACTGAATAGAAAAAAAAGTACTTAGGAAACGTGGGAAATTTTGCAAATTTGTCCTCAGAAAACATAGGAAATTTTAAAATTTGTACTCAGTAAACGTAGGAAATTTTGCAAATTTGTCCTGGAAAAACATGGGAAATTTTGCAAATTTGTACTCAGTAAACGTGGAAAATTATTTAAATTTGCATTTATTAAACGTGGAAAATTATTCAAATTTGCATTCATTAAACATGGAAAATTTTCCAAATTTGCCCTCGATAAACATGGGAATTTGTGCACATTTGCATTCAGTAAACGCTGGAAATTTTCCAAATTTGTACTTAGAAAATTGGCCCTGAGCTAACCTTGTAGAAGTATTACTTTTGGATCTCGACAACACAACTACATTGAATATCTTAGACTTTTTCAAAATAAACCATTTGATTTCTGAGACTTTTCCAAATTTCCCGACTTTTTCAGGTTTGGGGGTAGAGTGCTTAGTTTAACGAACTCGTAAAAGTACCTTGGAATAACTTTCCTAAAGTAATTTAAGTATTTTAAAAGATTTTAAAAACCTTCCTTGAATTTTCCATAAATTTTTCTCCAAGTTGCTCCTTTCTAATATTTTTTGGGTCAATTTTCTCACTTTTTTTGGGAGAATTCTTGGAATTCTTCAGTTACATTACTCGGAGATTCCAGGAGCCTCGATTTTTTCAACAATCATTCGTATTTTTAGATTTTCTCCGAGATAGCGCTACTGTACCGGAAGTGTGGTTATAAAAAGAAGGAGTATCAAGCGGAAATAGAATCAAATAAACAAAATTATGTTTGGATCAAACATTTGAACATTTCAAAATTTTAAAACTTATTTCCAAAAAATTTTACAGGGTTCCTCCATAAATTTCATTTTTAATTAATTTTACAAAATTCACACTGGAAAGCATTTTTTTAAATTTACTAACGACAATTTTGAAAATTAACGTAGACCGTTTTTAATACTTTAAAAAAATGTCGTGAAGATTTTTAAAATGAGAAAATTTTGTATACGGAAAATGTTTAAAATTTGTACTCGGAAAACGTGGAGAATTTTGCAAAATGGGTCCTGAGCTAACCTCGTAAAAATATTAATTTTGAATCGCCATGACTGCGTTGAATTTCCCTGACTTTTTCAAAATAAACCATTCTTCCCTGACTTTTCCAGGTCATTTTTAAGTTCCTTGACTTTTCCAGGTTTTCTAGCATTTCAGAAACTGTTTCGTTGAATTTTACAAATTGTTACAAACAATTTCCAGCATTTTTTAAATATTCTATCAAACCAAATTGTCCACGTTTTCAAGATTATTTCCTACATTTAAAACTGTTTAAAATTCGGTTAAAGCTCTCGATTAATACTCAATTTAAAACTTAAACACTCGGTTTTAAAAACTTACAAAATAATTTTCTTAAACCA
This sequence comes from Ommatoiulus sabulosus, assembly GCA_034697705.1. Classification (NCBI taxonomy): domain Eukaryota; kingdom Metazoa; phylum Arthropoda; class Diplopoda; order Julida; family Julidae; genus Ommatoiulus; species Ommatoiulus sabulosus. The sequence continues at coordinate 666 of JAQGAO010003296.1, read as the reverse complement.
ACTAAATGTAATAACTGTAATGACTCAATTAACACGAAAGAGGTTCCGGTTAGCAGGATATACGGTCGTGGCCGATTTCTTTAGGAGTTAACCCAGCCGATTTAGTGGAAAACCACGAAAACCAAAGTCAGGAGAACCGACCTGGGAATCGAACCCGGGTCTACCGAATATAAAGCCTGAGCATTAACCACTCAGCCAACTTTGCTCGGTGGGATTCTAACTTTGGGGCTGACCAATCATTATTGAATTTGGGATATATGAGGAAATTTGGCCCACATTGTTTTTCTGGGTTTTTTTGCAAAAAAAATGAAGGGTGGAGGAAGAGGATATCACAGCAGCGACTGGACACTGTCCAGTTTTAATTATTCCTCTATGTTAAATTAAGTTTAACTGAAAAATTATATACATTGTAAAACAAAAAAAACAAGAAACGAGAGGTGAAACAATTATAGCGAATGGACATTGTCCAGTTTTCATAGCTGAATATGGCAATGGTTAAATTCTAACAATAGGATGCTGGTTGAGTATCTAGCAACTCTAACATTAACTTGGCCTACATTTGTTGTATTAGTTTTTATAAGAATTGCACATACACACATCAACAGTGTCTAGGGATATTTCAGATTTATGAAAATATACATAACAAAAAGCTCCATATATGTGGCT
>JAQGAO010003295.1:0-17330 GCA_034697705.1 Ommatoiulus sabulosus | reverse complement strand
GCTGCAGTCGTTTTTTGGTCTAAGGAACATCAAAGTGCCGACACGTAGTGAGCATACTGATTCATTCGTATACTGTGTAATTACTATACATGAGCGTGTTTCAAAAAATATATATACACTCTACATGACCTCATTTGTTATTGCTAAAGAGGAACTATAAACGTCTAACTTAATTTGACAGAAAATACAAGTTACAAGCCATGCCAGCTATTCAAAAGTATTCCCTTCAATGATCTAAAATCATGCAATATGGACAATTCGATAGCGATTTTCTGATTATCCCTACTTTCAGTTCACCCAGTAAACACAAGATATATGTTATATGAAATATGTTTTCTAGCACAGGCGCAGCTAGTGCATGTAGCAGGTGTTGCAGTTTTGGTTACACGAGAGTCAATAAGTCGACTAAGGCCAAGTGAATTATTCGAGAAAATCTATGATCACTGCCCTCAGTGTGATGGATTTGTTATGAAATAAAAATGTAGACGACTTTTTGAAAAATGATGAAGTACCTCCAGGAGCCGCAGTTAAAAATGGATGTAACATCAGCTCTCTTGACAGGAATTGTACAGCTTTTGTACGCTGACATATTTATTAAGCGGAGTCATTGCTTTCAGTCTGGCAAACTTTCATATTTTGGTGCTTTTTAGCGCAAAGATCTTAAGGATATGACGAAAAGAGAGTTCGCACCGGTGGACGCATCGAAAAAAAAAAGGAAAATACCACGTGTTTCACACACCCTTGTTAGAAAAAAAAAGGACAAAGCTGCAGAAACAACAACAACGTAACAACACAAAAACCTTAAACTTTGAGGATCTAAATAAAGGTCGACGCAGACCCAGGTTTAAATCTATGCAAAATGCACCCTCAACGTTTTTATGCGTTGTATAGATGCGATCGTTGTAGAGTTAAGTGATTCTGGGAAAATTTAACGACGGTGATGATAATGGTACGAGCATCTGTCGAGGTCTCTAAAGACTGGGAGCACAGTATGGCCATTTATTTTTGCCTGCGTATATCCAGTTGCGAACAGTTAGAACCCTCTAAAAGTAATTTTTATCTGCAACTCTGCTTTACGAATTTTCGCCAATTTGAGCATTCTTCAGTTGACGTTAACGACTCAGCCTTGCAAATGCAATAATGCCTTTGAAACGATTTTAATGGGAAATTTCCTGCTTCAATAGAAGTCATGGCCAAAAGCTGTTCCCAACATAGTTTGTATTTAGGTTGGAACATAATCATTTTGTTTATGAACCACCATGTAGGAGATGTTCCATGAAGATGGTGAATAATGATTTCTACGAGCTTATATTGGAATGTTGCAAAAAAAATCTTAAAATTTTAGAATGGACCACATAGGCAGATTTTCGAACCACTGTATTGGCGCAAATTACCCGAGAGCTCCAAATATCTGCTCTTGCGTAAATCTGCTTAAGGTCAACTGCAATCGAAATTTCCAATCAACCTTCCTATTTTCATTAGAAGGTAATCAGCGAAGTAAAACTACAATAGTTGGACGCTTCATGGGGTGCCCAACATAAGAGATTTCAGCGCAAAATGCCTGTTGTACATGTACAACAAGCAACAATTCTAGACGAAACTTTTTCCTTTTATATTGAATTTGGAGAAACGGGAAATTTTTCACGCATACACGTAATTCTACAGCAACTTTTCTAATAGGGCATGTATGACCTCAGACTGTTGGGGGTTGGAGACTCTTGCATGGCAATGTAATGGACGAAACCATTATTATTTTTTGAGGCGGAAAATCTGCACACCCAAAATGATGGCGATGATAGCGATGCCATTTGTGGTCTACTTAATAAACAATAAACTACATCCATGTAATAAAGTGCAATTCAGAAAACTCAACAATGACTATTATTATATTCCCCTTAATGCCTCTCTTTATAAAATCTCTTTGTTCGTACAGCGAAACATATGGGATTTAAAGTACTGTAGGTGACCTAGATGGCCGCAATTAAATGAGTAAAAATAAACAAAAGAGCGAGGATGCAAACAGGCGAACATAAAATTAGTCGTTTCTTGGACGAAATAATCTTTGATAAGCCAACTGACGCCGAAATTCAATGACAAAACCCGTAGGAGAATTAAAACAGCAATAATGACAGTGAAATGCAATTTTAAACATTACATGACATTTTTAATCCATGATTTCATAATTACTACACCGAAATGGCCACTGCAATTCCGTGGTATAGCCATAGCAACAACAGGGAGTATCGTAATAAGCTCTTTGCATTAAAAATGACACAGCTTAGCTGACTATTCGTTTAATTCACCATGCATCAATATTATTAATTAGTTGCCTGATTAAAAGAATTTTTTTTGGTGATCATATAATGCAGGAAACAGCAGACATCGTCGAGATGTTCAGTTCGCAGAACACGTAGTTGCATTTGTGTACGTAACTATATCGTTGAATATCTTGCACTGACGATCGAGTGACGCGAGTAACATATATGAATGTATAGCCTATATAAATACGCTAATCATCCCACATACTGTCGAATGTCATCATATACTTTATTACGAATAAAGGATAACATAACTACCTTGGCTGGTTCCAATTTCACTCATAGCCATAACCGCAGAACTCGCATATCATGGATGTTAAAGAACCAATCACTGTCAGCCAGTTTATGGACAACTTGCGGGCTCGGAATTTGACAGATATACCTGAAACCTGCTTCATTGACCAAGATTCGCCGTTCAATTCCCACCTCTTCGATTTCGAGAAAAACTTGGACCCTTTCGAGGAATATCTGTGGTACCTGGACAACTGGACTATATGCTTCTATTTCATCGGCTTCTACCTAATAGCCATCTTCGTGGGTTATCACTTCATGAAATCGCGCCCACCGTTCCAGCTCCGTGTTCCGCTCATCGTCTGGAACCTAACCCTAGCCGTGTTCAGCATCGTGGCCACCATACGAGTGCTGCCCCAACTCATTTATATTAACAATGAATATGGATTCGCCGGGTCGCTGTGCAATAGTGGTCCACGAAACTATAAGCTGTCTATAGCCATTTGGATAACAATCTTTTACAAATTCAAATTGTTGGAGTTAGGAGACACTGTCTTTATTATACTAAGGAAGACACCGCTGATGTTCCTCCACTATTACCACCACATCACGGTCATCTTGTACACTTGGTCAAATGCCGTCTACCCCTCCGCCATGCTAAGATACTTCTTCACCACCAACCTCATTATGCATAGCTTCGTGTATTCCTATTTCACCCTAAAAGCCCTCCGAGTTAATATCCCGAGAAAATTCAACATCATCATCACCTCCTTGCAGATTCTAGAGATGCTTTTCGGGATCTTCATCACAATTAGTGCTTACATAGCAAAGTCACAAAATCCGGACTGCTGCTATTACCCACAATCGACCTATCTGTCCGCGGCGGTTTATGCGTCCTATTTCGTCTTGTTCCTGCATTTCTTCGTCAGAAGCTACATCACAAATAATGGTAGCCTGTTCGACGAAAGAGGGATTATCAAGAAAAATGTATAAGAAAAACTACATTAATAAACATTTCGTAGACATGTGCATGTACTGTATGTTTTTGCTGCTGTAACTCCATAATAAATAATAACCACACAATTTTAATGTGATCTGTCGTGATCTATAAACATGTATATGTGCCATCCATAAAAGACGTCCGGCAAAGGTTGGGGGTGTATGTGAAAATAGGATACAGGCGGACGGGGGGGGGAGTACAAGGAAAGCTGACGTCCGGATGTCAACTTGATCGCATTGGTTTTATTTATAAGCACGTTTGCTGATTTCTTCAGCTTACATAGCCTGCATCAGCTATTAAATACTGTATATATTACTGCCCCTGTATATGGAGGAAGAGTTCATTTTGGCCTTTAAAACTGGGCGGTTTGGTATTCTGTTAGGGGAAATTTCTTGTTTTATTGAAAGCTGTGAATTTGTACAGTTAGTTCATTGGTACAGGTAGTTTATTGTATCAGTAGGCCTAATATTTTGGATAAATATACATTCTGGATATGTATTTTGCATCAAAAGTAGCAGTCATATGCACGTGCACAAATCCCTGAAAGCATCAAAACTCAACATTCTCTTGATCACAAGGAAATCATTGAGGTGACAACTGCAGGCATTAAGCCAACCAAACCTCAGACGAAGGCAATATAGTTGCATGTATAGGCCTATAGTTATAATATTATGTAGGTCTGTGGTTCACTTACTGTATGGTAATATTTTCAATGTAAAAATTGTTAAAGAACATATTAAAAATTGTTTATGTAATCAACAAGATGTTTTCAAACTTGGACGGGACATGAGGGGAGGGTTACATAAACAGGACAAGGGCGGACACAGGGGAGGTTGGGGGTCTAAAAACCCGGAAAAATACAGGACGTCCTTTATGGATGATCCCATAGCGTTTATCAACCGCCGATTCACGGAAAAGCTCAGACGTCCGCTCGATTTTTGATTACATTGAATAACTGTAGAATTTTCATTTTACACATATATGCGTTAGAATTCGCTGTATCTCAAAATAAATTTGTTTTGAGTTATGTCCCATCAGAAGCGATATCACATAAAACGTTATTTGCATTTCTTATTTGTACCTTCAAGATAACTTTCAAATCCATGAAGGCTTCCAACTCGAACATCTATTTTTCCAAGAACGTACTCTTTTAATGCTTGCTGCCATGTACCGTAGCTCACTTTCAAGACCTTCCACTCAGAACCTTGGATGCTCAGTGCCTGGACGGGCAAACCAATTTCAATGACCGATTCTCAGAGCTAATGTTATTTGCTTCTCTCTGAGCTTAAATGCTCGTCTTGTTGAGACTGGTCAAACCAGTAAGCGCAATCGCAGCATAGTCCATTCCGGCCAACCGAGACTATAACTCTCGCTGGCCTAGTGCTCAGAAACATTAAAGTGGCGTCGCGTCGTGACGTCACATCCTCCGCGTGATGGACGGTTCTCGATGCGTTGAAAATTGGAGAGATAAGCTTACTTTCTGAACTCATCATTGAGTTTTAGTACGGCCGTGGAAGGCATTGTTAAGAGTTGGAGCGGAACGATAGCGCCGCAATCCATATACCAGTTGCATCTCTGTTATTATTGACCGGACAAAAGGGAAACGGCTAAGTCCCAGAGCGATCGACTTTCCTATCTAATATAGGCATTTCCACAGCTATTCACGACAGACTAATACGATTAAGCCAAATTCAATGGACGATGGAACGTCACGGGGCTTTCGCTCAACAAAATCCTGTAGCTTCAAAAAGCAAAAAAAAAAACTGGGTTTGCCACAAGTGTTAAATTACGGCACCAAAAGGCCAAGTGGGAAAAAGGCAGCGCACGACGAAAATGCACGAGTCTTTTCTTCGCAAATCTCGCGTGAATTGATCCTCTGGATCTCTCGGCTTTTTCCCGCGCACCATTTTATTTGCCTGCCATCGAAACATGGAGCAAATCAATCAATATCCGTCATGTTTCCACGGCTCAATTTTAATACGTAACTAGTCGAGTTGCCGGAAGGAGAAGCGCCGTAGACGATAAGCTGCAGGGCGACGCTTTGAATGTTGATGAAACCTTGACAAACATCCACGGGCTTGGACAATTGCGTGCTATTATTCGCCATTGGAGGATTCCCGAAATCATGAACAGACTATCGAATGGGCAGATTGAAGTTCAAAAGTCTGCATCCTTTATGCCAATTAACGAAAATGTGAAATCGTTCGAGGCATTTCATCTTGATAATTGTGCGTTGTGTATGAAGACCTAATTGGGTCTAATGAGGCAGAACAACAAGATCTGTTGTCCAAATTAAAAAAAAAAATTGCAATGAGAAAAACCCATTAGCAAAGAAATATTTTTGTGGAACTTCAAAGTTTCTAGCTAAAGGGTATATCTTCTTTAACACAGTATACTGACTGTATGTGACTAAATCTACGTCAATTTGAGACTTTGCCCAAGCATACTTATTTTACTTGCAAAAATGACTTCTGAGCATGGCCAGGATATACATGTACTGTGGCATCGCTAACAATAAAGAACCATAGGCATGAAGAGATCTCCGTCCTTGTCAATAAGATGCATGACATGCACGATTAGTAGTTTAAAGCTCACCAAAACACTGTTGACCATCTATACAGTATACATGTATAAGGAAGCTAGAGAGTTGTATGTGGATATTTGGGTATGTGGCTTAGGGGCCATTCAAAAAGGACGTCCTCAGGGGGTAGGGGGTATAGGTTGAGGTAAATTTTGAAGACGTCCATTTCGAATGGCCCCTGATGTCGTAAAACCTCGTGCAAAATGAAAACTCCGTTCGTTAGGCCTACTTCCTCGCTTCACTCGACTCGATCGCCATCGCTATCGGTAAGTAAAGCCCGGGCTACCCGGGCCTGCCAGCTAGTATACAGTATAGAATAAAAATGCACATTATCAATGTAAGTGGCCATTCAAAACGGACGTCATCATGTAAGGGGGATAGGTTGAGTCACGGACACAATTTGGACAGGGAGAGGGTATGACCAACTTGGACACCCACTTGATGGAAAAAATGCCAAATGAAATCAGATCTTAAAGTAAAATTAAGGGAAATTGAGCGCAGTATCGCATACTGGGTCAGTAAACAGGTTACCTCCAGTCCTGGAAAACCTGGAAAAGTCAGAGAACTTAAAAGCTCAGTGTCCATTTGCAAACTTTCAAATTTTCCTAGTACAAATTTGCAAACTTTTTATTTTTATCGCAACATATCCCACGTTTCCCAAGTACAACTCTTCAACAGTTTCAACAGTTTCTGAGGAGAAATTTGAAAAATTTTCAACAGATTCTGAGGACAAATTGACAAAATTCTCAACCTTTTCAGAGTACAAAATTTACGTTTTCCGAGTAAAAATTTGCAAAACCTTCAACATTTTTCGAATACAATTTTTTTGAAGTTTCGGACGGACGTCCGAATGAGGGGAGGGTTGGGCTCCTGATTGAGGGGGTAGGGGGGGAGTCCATTTTTGGGCAAATTTTGCGGACGTCCTTTTTGAATGCCCCCTAATGTACTGATAGATAGTTTTACAAGCAGACGGTGCCTACTAGCCCCAGCATAGATCAAACATTATGGAATACATGTACTTTACAGTATATTTTTCTGTGGCAAAAATGTCTTTGCTACACTTAATTTGCGAGTGCAGTCGTGCAGGCACATTCGTTCAATATTTCATTTTGCATTATGGAATGCAAAGCAATTATGCAGCATTATGAATTCCTGCTATTATTTACCCGTATCTATTTCAACTCACCCCCACCCACTCTTCACGAGAAAACCATACTAATATGCTTCATTATTGGAAATGAAGCAAAAAAAATATTCAAAAATTAGAGGTTTGAGATGCACATAATACACATGGTTGGACAAAGAACAACAACGAAAAAAAACATGTAGATAATTTTTTCTTAACTTTTCGAGTAAAAAAAGTCTGAAAGCCCGCCGTTTTTGAATTGGAATTCCCCGAGCAATTATTACTATACATATACGGTTTTCGCTAGAACAAACAAACGGCGGACAAAAATAGACGGATCAGCAAAAACTTAGCAACGGTGCTTCGAGCAGAACTTATTTGAAAATCGTCAAAAAAGCTACAATTCGTGAGACAACACACACACAGAGGGAAAGAAGGAAAAAGATAAAACTTTTGCAAATCCCTTCGTACATAAGTCACAATAATGCATTCGAATATCGACAGTTTTCCCATTTTTCGCTTTGGTTTCGGGGTACGGATCTTCCCCAGGGCATAGCTGCAAAGTCTGAAAGTTTGGAGAGAAACGGGATCCATTCTGGAATTCAGCCATGTTGAACTTATGAAGTCTCACCCTTGTTTCCACGAAAAACGCTTTTTTAGTGGATGTATTTTTGGAAAAGGGGGGTGCCATTGATTTGTGTCACAGGGTCTGAGTTACAGTATAAAGCATCCCATTTACGCACTCAACAAAGATCTTAGGAGCACAAAAAAAAATATTTTGTATCATCCTTCAGACTGATTCTGTAAGGCATTATGAAGTTCAGCTGCCTCCATGCATGGAGCACAAATGGGAAAAAATAACATAAAAGGGGGAGAGAGCACGAGCCCGACTTTCTGCGTTAAACCCAACTTAGTTCTGTAGGCGAATAGTCGTTGTCAAGGCAACGCGGGCTATGGTACGTATAATTCGCATGACATCATTTCGTAGGAAATGTGAGTCATGCGCAATTTTCTTTGGCTTCTCTTTATTCAAATGAAGTCTTACATAAGACATTAGATGCCCCTTGAGTCGTGAATTATGCTTGATTACAAATCGAGTAGCTTTAATAAATCCTCAAATGTAAATAACCGCGCAACCGTGCAATCCTGAAAGCAGTCACCAGTTTTATCCTTTTATGGTTGGATAACCAAATCTTCAATATCCGATACAGATCAACCACGAGCAAGATTCTGTTGACCGCAGTGACCAAAAAATAGCAAATAACTCTGAAAAACCCTGCAACCGCGATGTAATAAACAAGGAATTTTGATGTTGATGGTATAACAAAAATGACAATATCATCTCGCCAGAAAATTTAAAACATCTTTCTGTTGCATCATTTATCGCTGAAGCGTTACAGAGTCGACTGCATGTCCATCCCTCGTCCAATAATTTGGTACAAGTTATAATAAATGGTGTAAAAATATAGAAAAAAAGAAAATCAATGGTTACCAACTATATAAATGGTAACACATTTTCAATAATAATCTGCTGTTTTACATAAACTAATTGTTAACCTTAACCTAAAAGTATCGTGTTCTTAGTTTTCATTAGTTGCAACTCAAATTCAGGATTCAGTGTTGCGCCCATAATACTGTACAATCAAAGTTGAAGTCATTTACGAAAAGGAGAATGCCGCGGATGAACAACTTTTCTTAATAAAAATAGAAGAATTAGAGCGTTAATCATCCATTGCACGAAGAAGACAGACCACGTGTAATGAAGCGGATGAAATTCTTTTCGATTTTGCTGGCGGCATTCAAACAAAGTTATGTCAGCGTGATCCATTTATTTATTTATACTGTTGTTAAACAGGAAAATAAAACTGCTGGATACGAAGCAAGAGGTTAGTAATTCATTCCAGTAATTCAATACAGACAGACATGGGGAGATGGCGATGCATAAAAAAAGGTTGGTGACCCAAGTTTGGGAAAGACAAGTATACCTCTGAAATTCACGATCGAGTTCATCAAAAAAGCAATAAAAATTCAAAATTTCCTCGGGGGAGGCTCCCCTTTGAGGGCTTACATGTGCAACAGAGTGGAGTCCAATATCCCTCTCATTCAGACAATTCAAGGTTTGCCCATGTTGGCATGGCATTCTCTTCTTCATCGACACATCAACGTAACCGGTCCGAAAAGCCTTCCATTTTTATTTTATTGAATTGCAAACTTTGAAAAAAAAATGAGAATGTAGGTTGCTACGTGTATAATTACATGCATATTTCTATGTTTTCTATTGCATAATATCGACGGTGTAAGGGCGTGGCATCCAGAACGCAAAGCCCAAAATTACTCCAAAAATACTATCATTTTTCTATTTTAAGGTACATGTATTTGAATTCCATTAACAACAATTACATGTACAGTATATGGTACGTGAAGTATTTGAACGCAATCAAATACTTAAAAATAGAAAAATAACTTTTTTGAGTTTGGTGCCTTGGAGGTTATACTCCCTATGACCAATGCACCGTCGCGACCGCTCTAATGTATACATGTATTAAAACAAGAGAGAAAAAATATTTTATAGTAGAGCAAAGTTGAGATATCTACAACAATTTGCAATTCCGTTACATGAATTAGTAATTAAAAATCTGTTTAAATTTGTCATTTGTTTTACCCTTTAGAATACATGTATAGTGCATTTACATGTACGGCGACATTTTATAACTGATAATATTTCAAACAAATGAGTGAAAATTCAGTAATCCCACCAACATCGTAAAACAATAAAGAAATGACACTACTGTAATGTACGCAGCAAGGTTTATGTTAACAAATGCCAAGGAATAAATACCGATACCCCCGGGTAACGGTTCAGCAAGTCTATTGTCCTGTTATTGTGATGGCGATGCAAAAAATCCGGTTTTGCAAAAAAGCTGAGATATTGAAGTAAGGGTCAGCGAAGCACGCATGCAGCATTTGAAGCATGAAAATCAAGACTCCATGCAACAACCGACGCGACGAGGCTAAGAATATCATGCATGATCGGACATATAAAGATTCATGGATATAATGAAACTCTAGTGGTCACTAAAGAAATGACCATGTCCAAGCTTCAGGGATTCGTACAATTTATACAATGGGCAAGCTTCAAGGTTTCTTACCAATTAAACTTGCATGCAGTATATACAGTATAACTGCATTCTCATAGAACATTGCAAAAGTTGCTGAAAGACGAGTCATCGACGTGTAATATGTTTCTAAGTACTAAATAATAGGTAAAAACAAAGTTAAAACCTTTTGAATTAAAATATAATTTAGAAACTGAAAATTCAATTGGCCCAATTTCATTAGAACAATGCCTTCTCAACTAAGCTGAAAGGTCCAGTTTTCGGTCTTTAACCGTGTTTCTTTGTTTGGTTCATAATATCCTTACAGAGTACAAAACTGTCCAATTCGAACTTCGAATCTATTACAGTATATATCCTATAATCTTGGTGTCTGACTAAAACGCTTTAACGTGCACATTACAACGTGTACTTTCGATCAAGGTATACGTGTCTTCCAGGAGGGAAAATATATTATAGAAAAAATCGATTAAAGTCAAAATAAAACTCCGAAATGGGTTGGACACCGCAAGAGTTGTCTTGACAATGACCTACACAGAGACACTTAACCCAGCGAGGGTTTTGGAAGAATGCAACGTTACTAATAAATGCTTCGTCATTAAGCAGCAGGTATACAGACGAGGGTTGTCCGCTAAATGGATGAACGAAAGTGCTAAAGTGTCCCACTGTTTTATTTTTGTGATCAAAATGAATGTGGAACACTGAATTCTATGGGGCAACGTAAAAATAAAACGACTTTTTACTCGCATGGAGCTGCTGCTTTGAATGTAAAACGGACGGATCTACTGTATTCTACAGCCACCCCCCTTCCTTCCATCTATCTGGACAAGATGGCCCACATGCTTATCTAGGCAAGAAATCTTTTCCAGGTGATCGAGATATACAGCCAACACCAAAATTGATAAAAATCTGTAAAAATCTGTGGAACAGAATCCTAAATGAACAGGAATTCTTAGGAAAACCGGCCTTCGAAACGAATCAAAGGTCACATAGTCGTATAAGATCACTCTGAACTACTAATTTACGTTTTCATAACGCATCTTAACTTTCACCAACTTCATATCATCATCAACCATAGGCACAACGCCCTTATACAGTAAATGTTCATGAATATGAACATGTATATTTCATTATCTGAAATTTTTAAATAGATTATATACTCATTCCATAATTAGCGTGTTCAATTTGGTTCTTACTTAGTCTAAAATATGCTGAGTTGTTATCCACCATTAAAATAGGAATCTGTTATTGTGGCTGAAGATTAAGTGAAAACTTAAAATTATTCTAAAATGTGACCTCCAAAAGCGATTCCAAATAACCATTTTCTCACAAATTTCCTTGGTTCGAGTTATTGTTCCAAAATAGGTAGGAAGAACTTTGTTTTCTAACTATTTAGAATATCAATATCGGTTTATGTCCCAATGCCTGCTTCTAAGAACTTTGTTAACAACGCATTTGTATTTAAATTTCGTCCCATATTTTTTCTGAATTTTTCTACGCTTTTGGCATGTATGCGAGGAAATCCATTCATTATTTTAAATAAAAGGATCCAATAAACTTGCACAAGAACCATAAATGCCATTTCATGGACATAAACTAAACGCCCGTGCGAGGGGAAAAAACGTAACAGGATTACAAAGCCAAAGGGACAAGCAAGATAGCCCATGCACCATAAACGCTAACATGTCAAGCGCATTTTTCAGCAAAAAGCAGGGTATTGGGAATATATTGAAAGTTTTTAAAAGAATTTATGTCAAATCCAAACTCAACTTGACCCTAGCGAGACACTTTCATGTAGGCTCGGTGCCAAAATGTCACCCAGCCTCCGTGTTCGCTAAAACGAATATAGACAAGATGCATCACATTGCAATGACCAATTCAAGCATTGTCAAAATAAATCCAATTTTTAAGCCAAAAAAAAAGGGCAAAGAAAGCGGGTATACACCCGTGAGAACATTGCAGGAAAACTTCTATTAAATGTGAAAGTGGATGAAAATGCGTCACTTTTGAAAAGAGAAGAATTTTTGAAAAAGCCAATTCGGTCGCACAGGTCCATTGGGGTGAATTTAAATTTTTTTCCACCCCTCAAAAAATTGTATCTACGTGACACGGTGTCACGTATAGGTGCACTTCTATATTGCGTGGCGTGCAATATATGCGAAATAAAACGAAAAATGGCGAATATTCCCTTGACGTGCGCATAGAAAGTTCAACGGCGAACATATATATTGCATATAAATAACAACACGAATTCGTGTAAACATTGGCATAGGGTTGATATAAGCTATATCTAAATATGAGTAAAGAAAAAAGACCTTCTTCCTTTACAACTTCTATTGATCTTGAAGGTGACATCGATTTCGCGGATGACAGAGTTTAACGGAAGCTATTCCTTTACAATATAGCGAGAGAGCCTCCAAGCCCTGGGCGCTCAATGTTCTAACTAGAGCGCCCACCATAGAGGAATCTTTCTGACGTCACGTGTTTATAAAATTTCCACGTCTGAGGACGCATGCGTTAATACAAATTTGACTTCTAGAAATGTACAAGATCCCAATGCTAACATGAGATCTGATGATAAAAGTCAAGATAAATTGGTTAATTTACTTAAAGGATTCGCTGTTTTCATGAATCTTTAATTTCACATGTCAATTACAGTACATGTAATTTTATACATTCTTTTAGCATATCCTTGAACAGTCCTAGACGCGACCATTACAAGGTCATTTACTGTAGAACATATATAGTGTCTTCCGAGCATATGGGGTAATTCCAATATGAAAAGCCCTCAATGCAAAATTCGATTCCTTCACAGATTTGCGTTTAAAATTTTAAAAATAAAAAATAAAACTACAACAAGAAAAAATTATTCCGATTTACTTATATTACACTTTAGGCCATTGTTCAAAGATGTTACGTGATAGATGCTTAAGCAATGTGCTGTATTAAAAAGTCAGTCATCTCTAGATAAAAATGTTAGGTGTTTTGATGATTTTCTCAAATTTCAGCTTATACAAAAAAGTAACCAATGCAGGTATTGAAGACACAAGCTTGCATTGCCTGGTCTTCAGGGGTGCTCAAGTAGGGAGGTCAGGCGGCATAAAAATAAGCCTTCGTAGGACAATTTTAAGCCGCGTTTGGCAGCATCCAACATGCATAAAATAATGTTCAGATTCGGCTTTTGCATCTGCACGGCATGCATCACTTACATGCAAACTCGGTGCAAAAGCTAGACAAACACCGATACTGCGCATAACCGCAGGAAGATGTAACGTGTTGGCGAGACTGTTTCAGTTGCCAGGCACACCCACACATGCACGCAATAGAGTAAGTAGCCGTGGTGGAAAAATAAACACAAAAGGCACGGGCCAAGCGTGCATTTCGGAGGCTATATTAAAATTGGCAAATATATATAACGTATGAGTGAGCCGTGCAAACGCACCATGAACATTCGTCGAGTATAGCTAGAAACGTCATCAACCATGAAATGGGAACATCGTTTGTCCCAAAAGTTGAAAAAAGTGTCTCGTTTTGAAAATTCTTTTTACGTCTCATCTTAAGGATGCATACGTTTGAACGCCTGTATCTAAGACGACGCCATTTTAATAATAACTAGAGGATAATCATGGAAAAGAAGTTTGAATGATTACACATGTACACTGTATGGCTGTTTCAAATTTAGACCCACGCACGTTCGTGATGTACGTAAAATGTACAGGTACAGCGTAGGCCTACAGGTATCCATGTACAGTGAAAGCCGCTTAATTCTATCATGCTTAATCCGATCAGCCATTTTATTTTATTCGATTTTTTCCTATACTGCCCTATGTTTTTAAAAAAGCCGCTTAATTGGATCGCCTCATCGCATAATTCGATCAAATTGCCACGTGTCTATATAACGCAAACAGTCGAAACAACATTTGACAACGTACGAGCATGCATCTAAGCATCTAATCATCTAATGCATCAGCGGCTGCACTCAGATGGATTTTCTGCGTAATTAGAAAATGAAATTTCAGCCGTTGCAGCACGCAGGTATCATGAAACGTTACTTATAACTTTTTTTTAAACAAATATCAATTTAAACATGTGTAAAGACATATATATGATTAAATATATATGTATTTTTAAAACAGAGCAAATTATTTTGATACGTCGATATTAAGCGTGTTTTTGACATTCATGGCATATTTCGATCAAAATCGCCGGAACTAACGCGATCGAATTAAGCGGCTTTCATTGTATCATTGCAATCTGTGCAATGCGTGGTTGCCTGCCTGCTGTTGTTACCATTCGCAATACTTTACTAACAGTACATACAAACAAAAGAAAAAACATGACATAATAACAAAAATCTATTGAACACTAAACATATGGACTGGTGAAGACCTACGATAACACATGCCGTTTATGTGCTATATTTCTGTTTTACTTAGTCATGACACAATCGTTGCGATTGGGCCTTGATCATTATTCACGACAAACTATATAATAAGTCCTTAAAGATTTGCATATGCTCGAAAGTAAATATAGATCTTAGAAACAAGGTACAGATGAGTCACCGTCGTCACAGCATTGCTTTTTCATGCGGTTATCAGTTTGAAGGTACATTTTAGTTGTATACACATGCAGTGCATGTACTGCATTACCGGGGTATAATATAGGTACAGTGTATAATTCTGAAGTCCGGTTGCTTAAGTCTATAATTAACGTTTAATCAGTTTACTGTAAATCAACTTCATTAACGATGCTAACTCTATTTAATTTAATTTTGTTTTGAAGTAATTCAGTTAACTCTTATTAGATCTGTTACGCTTCAACTAACGACAAGATGACAATGGGTTGTATTCGATATTGACACCATATGACACCGTATAGTATTGTAGGAAGTTTAAAAATCTTAATAACTGAAAATCGTTGACATTCCATAATTACAACGGCATATTTGGTTCAAAATTATATCATATATACTTTTTCATACAGTATAAAGGTGTTTGTACAATGCAGTATGTTTATATACAGTATATGAATCAGATATGCACAATCTATTCCATTTTTTTTAAACTCATATCAAAGAACTGAATAAATTTTGAATTCAAATTTAATGTTAACAATTTGTGACGGCAAAATCTCTCTACATGCTCCTCGTTTTTTATCCATATACAGTACATGTAGGCTACATTAGATTAGAAATATCCAATTGCTCCGGCCGGCCACCAACTTGAACAATTTTATGCAAATAGCTGAGCTTTCCGCTTCTCGTCATCTTTATAAGGTTTTCAGCGTTGAAATCGGCGTGGAAAGCTCGTCTATACATTTCATAGCAGTCGCATAGATTTTCCTAATATCCAATTTCAGCTTTTTAATTACGTTATACCGAATTATAATTCACCGCGAAGCCTTACTCGAGATGTCCGAAGACGTTCATTAAATATACGGTTAAAAGTTCGCTTACCAAATGATCGCTAATTTGAAAACGAAAGCAGCAACTTACCTAAAAAGAAACAAAATTACGCACAATTAGCAACATCTCAGAACAGAAAATCGATCGGCGACCATTTATCAAGCTCAAAATGCGCCCAAGTATTATCAATATTTCCACCCGACTGCGAAAGGCTCGCAAAAGTCCACCCACTCGGCCTTATACCATCTGTTTATTATCAGCTCCGCTCTTAATGATGTATACCCGTCTGATGCAACTTGTATATAGAACAATGGCCAAGTTAGTCGTGTTATTTGAGATGGAAAATGATGTGCCCCCCGAACAACAACATGTATAGCAACAACAACCACCTTTTATTTGTCTACGAGTCGTTATTTTGACTCCAAAATAGTTACGAAATCGGATATCCATAATTGTATCACGCAGCCAGTGTAATCCTATAGAGGTTGCTTGCGGTTGCTAAGATTATCTAAGGCATTTTGGCGTGATAAAGGTTTAAGGTTTTGGCTTAACCTCGATAAATTTGGCGCATTATCTGGGCAAACTGTTGGCTGTAATTAAGATATAATTGGTACGTTCGGCCACTATGAAACTCCGATATATAATCGGTGCGAAAGCGTACAATCGTTATGGTTGAATTTTGCCACAATTACAAGAAACTTCGCGGAAAATACAATTGTATTTTGGCAAATAAATGATTATTTTCGGTTCAGACATTGTGTAATTGCCAAATAATATATACAGGGTGAGTCTGGGAACGTGTCTTTTTCGAATGTTTAGGACCTGGGTGCCAAAGAGTGGTTCAAAACCCATGCAGTAACAAAAGCTTTTAGAATAATATGGCATGGGGGTGTTAATGAGCGGTCCAATGAGCGGTGTATTGGCGGTCCCTTTCTTAAACTGCGCATGAGCGAATAAAATACGACTGAACGACAATCCAGGACAATTGGTGTTTTCAGAATCAGTAACGGCGCATCAGAAAAACTCAGCAGCTAGGTGGCGATATATGCATGGCTTGAAATCCCTTCATTAGCTAATCGTAAATGTGACTGTCAAACCAAACGGCTAAGTATCCAAATCGGCTAAATGGTTGTTAAATGGCTATTTAACCACTCATCTCCTATTATAATGGCCATGCCTTTTTTTTCTGAATATGTGCTTCTTCTGAAAATTTTGTTGAATAATACATGTATAGAATGTGGGTTCAAACCCCACATATTTTTGTTTATTGAGGCAACTTTATCTACATTTTATTTACTGTAAATGCTGCGAATGAATTTATTGTACCGTTGAGTAGAACACACTTTTCGCATTTTGCCTCATAAATTATTTAGCTTAATTAACAGGGTTATAGGCGGGGTAAATAGCAGATAGAAAATCAGTATTCGTAGAGCTGCTATGACCGTAACTCTTTCGAGAATTCGGCCCCACATGCAAAATACGCGCAGATTAGGCCATTGGAAATTGATTCCTTGTTTAACGTCCCCGCCCGCCCCATTGGTGACCCTCCGCCCCTAC
>JAQGAO010003294.1:0-17337 GCA_034697705.1 Ommatoiulus sabulosus | reverse complement strand
AACATAGGCTCCACCTTCTTTTCAGCATTTCTAATTCTCTCACTATCCTGGACAAAAGCCTCTTTCTCTCTAACCCCTACTTTTCTGGCCGATGCGATCATCCTCTCAAAATACGGCTTTACTCTCCCAATCATGTTTTCTATAAATTCTCTTTCTTCCCTCGCACGATCTCCCTCCCTTGAATCTTTCAGATCTCGCCTTACCTCCATTCGCCCCACAAAGGCGTGTGACAACATACTTCATGCGGACAACCCACCTCTGTCTCTCTCCATAACAGCCCCCTAAATCACCATAAGGCTACGGCGCGGTGATCATCAACTAAACTAAACTAACTAAACTAATCGCAGGATGGGTATTTTACCATGTTTTTGTTCAAACTTGAATCTACCACACCAGCTTTCAATTCAATTCATTACCCTGAAGTCAGTACATAGTACCATTTGGCAGGGGGGATATCATTATACAAATTAAGTCAGACTAAGCAGTCTGGTCATGATGGACCCCAACATCACAATTTCGACTTATATTTCCCGTATTTAGGATTTTAAGGAGGAGGATGGGATAAGAAGACGGTCATGGTCGATTTAATATAGGAACTATCTCAGCATTCGCCCGGAGGAATTGTGGGAAACCATGAAAAATTACAATCGAGGATAGCCGACCCGGGAATCGAACCTGGGTCTACCGAATGCAAAACGAGGATGCTAACCACTAAGCCACCTTTCATATCTCTTTTTCAATTTCACTATCAACTTTTGGTTTTTTTGGGGGTAACAGAATGAAGAATAGCAATAAATATGAATAGTTTATCTTCACATCACCTTCAATATTCGGTCATCCAGTCCCATTTGGTCAAAACCAACGCGATTATCGCTGTCTTCATTCATGTTTTGGCCAAATACCAACACGTGCTCGAATGTCCAACGTCTCAAGCGTTTTTCGAAAGCAAAGCAACCCAAAGACTCACTACAGTATGTTAAATGAGAAGATGTCACTTTTAAAACTGCATAAAAGTTAATTAAAAAAGGTATTTTTTCAGATAAAACCTTATAATCTCTTACCACGCGTCAGAGGCTCAGCAAAGAAGGATGACTTTTTGAGTAGCGCGTGGAATTTATGGGTGGCCCTCATGTTGCACTTTCTATTGTGGCTACTTCTAATCGTCTAACAATTAATATCGTCTTTAAACCCAGAAGGCTGCATGGGTTATGTGACATTCGGGTTTTTATGTTTTCTTTTCTCGTAAAACATTCGCCGTACTAAGAAATCGTAAGATTGTTTATTACCGTCAATTTAGGAGAAATTTTGCGTGATGAAATTTTCGGTCGGCCCCCGCTGCGGTTCTAAGCCAAAGCGCCATTGTCACGTCATCGGGCGCAGCGTGACGTCATATCGTAGGAAGGCTTTTGTAGTTCTTTTACATCACATGGTGCCACACGTTGCTAGTTGTTGGAGTAGTTTAAAGGTACGTAAGCGTATTTTTGCAATTAGCACGAATAATTGTCCTCGTATCTGCCCGATTTCGAAAGAGGGCGGTTCTGTGCCTCGATAACATCGAAAAGCGGCTCAAAAAGTGGTGCGAATGTTTAGGAGAACGGGTCAGACAAAAGTGTTCGAACCGTGCCAGATTGCGCCATCCCTTCGCAACGCAGGCGGCGCTATTTAAGCCCAAATTTAGCGACTCTTTCATCATTTTATTGTATTCTCGACAGTGTGGATCATGTCTTCTGCTCCGTACAATCCGGAGGACTCATCGGCCGACAGAAACGTTGAAATCTGGAAAATTAAAAAACTGATCAAAAGTCTGGAAGCGGCACGAGGGTGAGTAGCAACTTGTTAGGCCTAAAAACAAAAGCTGGCCAAACCAAGTTTTGAAGGTTGGTCGTGGCCGGATCTCTCCGGCGGATCGTCGGCAATACGATGCCAGACAGGTTTCTCAAACTGCCCCCCCCGCTACTCCCTGCATGTTTTATTGCCGCATTTTCGTGTCCCCCAAGTTCAGTGACCTGTGGAGGTCTCGCGCGGTCGACTGGAAAATTATCCTAAAGAGGTCGGCTGAATGGCGAGACTCGCTCGGGGTGAACTAACGCGCCTAACTAATGCATTTCTGACATTTGACAGATTGAAATGCGTAGTGTTAATCGCTGGTCGAAGCTGGCGGGTTGGCATGGTAGATTTACTGGGTTGAAATACGTAATCTGGTGAAATTTCCCACGTTTAGATATCATTCTAGGCCTGGGTTGCATCTGTTGTGCTACGCTATGCCATGGTATATCCATGCCTTAGAAATGTGAAAACCAACTCCCAAATGCGTTCAATAATTGTCGTTTACTGGGTAGAAATGCGTAATGTGGTGAAACCCACGTTTAGATCTCATTCTAGGCGAGTTTAGGTCTGGGTTGCATCTGTTGTGCAATTGCTATGTTATGCCATGGTTGGCAATGAGTTTTATGAAAGAAAATATTTTTGGGCCATAAATGTGACATTCAAAATATTTCTGATTTAATCTTTTTTTGAATCCATGCCTTAGAAATGTGAAAACCAACTCCCAAATGCAGTCAATAATTGTCGTTAATCTTCTTTATAACAGAAATGAAAATGTCTACATTATGGTGTAAAATATGCGTTATGTGCAATTGCAACATTGCTTTGGAAAAATTTGAAATAAACGGTATTGGTGAATTAGGTTCCATCTTTTCCATGCAGCATAGTCGAATTAGTCTTTGTAAGTTTATTAAAGTGAAGTGTTGCAAAAATATTACTCAAATTTTCATCTTTTTTGTCTTCTAAAAGCATTCGTTAGGTACCTGTAAAAATGAGTCATGGTTTTGTTTCACCATAAAGTTGCAACCTTGTTGCGTGAAACATCTGAATAAAATTTCTTTCAAACAAATTTTTTATAACGATTTTATTAACTGTAATGGCCATTATTGTCCAATGCTGTATTTATGTTTGAGGAAGAATCAGTACATATAGCTGCAGATTTATGTAAAACTTAATTCTCCCATCATTATTTTCTAATGAATACAATTGCACAGGGGATTTTTCATTCTCTAATTGTTTAAACTAAATGGGAGAATTAAAGAAAAATATCTATGAAGTGGATGGCAAGCCATATAATCGTACTTCAACGGAGAAAATGGATCTTGAAATAAGATCCTTAAAAAGGGTCGTTGTGTTAATTGACTTTAAACAACTTGAGAAGGAAGAGCATTACATTTCTGAAATAACTTTGTTATACAATGATGCTTTTAATAATGGTATTTCTATTCTCTATTTTGATAAGGCTCAATTGTTTTTGATATCATTGTAACTGCTGTTAATGCAGTAGACAATATCAGCGTCAAATTTAATGCATTAATATGCAATTAACCCCATGCCCTTTATTTACAGATTGCATTTTCTTGGCCTCTCCTCTTGAGTCAAATACCGTAGTAAAAATGCAAGCAACAAGGGTTAATATGAGACATTAAAATGTACTTCAGATACATATTAATAATAACCAAACAAAAGTTTTGTTCTATCTTGACTACTGTTTATGTATAAAAAGCAAAGCAGGACAGGGAAATTTTTATTTAACAACTGGAAAGGTCGAGCTAAAGACAGAGAAGTTGAAAAGGTTTCTCATGAATTTCTCAGTTTTGAAGCGGAAAAAGATCGCTTAAATATTGATACATTAATCATGCTCTGAGATGCATGAAAATACTTAATATGTTGTGGGAAATTTAAGGTTCCAAAGCCAAATGTTCTATGACGATTCTTAATTTTTGTTCACAATGACATTTGAATGTTTTTTCAATGAATAACCGTCATTACGTTTCTGTTTATTTTCATATTAGCAATGGAACAAGTATGATATCGCTCATCATACCTCCAAAAGACCAAATTTCTAGGGTGTCAAAGATGCTGGCTGATGAATTTGGGACTGCCTCCAACATCAAAAGCAGAGTCAACCGACTGTCAGTGCTAGGCGCAATCACGTCGGTCCAGCACAGGCTGAAACTTTACACGAAAGGCGAGTGGACATTTGTTTTCTAGTGGTTTCTGTAAGTTTTCCATGATACGTGTTGTAACAAGTTTTTTTTTATTCTTCAGTACCCAATAATGGTCTGGTTATTTACTGTGGAACCATTGTGACGGAGGAGGGCAAGGAGAAAAAAGTGAACATTGACTTTGAGCCATTTAAGCCTATCAACACATCCCTTTATTTATGTGACAATAAATTCCACACAGAGGTCAGTGCTTCAATACTTTTTTTGTTTTTGACGAGGATATTACCACTTGTTTTGCAATATCAGATAAGAAATCGCTAAAAAATAGAAAACCCAGCATAAAAATTAGTCATGCTTATTGCTGTTAGTAATCTTTATCATGATAAAATATTTAAGATTATATCTTTTAAAAGGAAATTCTAACTGATGTTACCACTTGTTTTGCAATATCAGATAATAATTACTAAAAAATAGAAAACCATCTTAAAAATTATTCATGCATAATGCCATTAGTAATCTTTATCTTGATAAAATATTTATGATTATATATTTTGAAAGGAAATTCTAAAAGATGTGCAATTTGTAAGTGACTGTGACTCATGACATGTTAATTTTGTACTGCAGGCTCTAACAGCGCTGCTAGCAGATGATAACAAATTTGGATTTATTGTAATGGACGGCAATGGCGCCCTGTTTGGCACACTGCAAGGGAACACGAGGGAGGTGCTCCACAAGTTCACTGTTGACCTGCCCAAGAAGCACGGTCGAGGTGGTCAGTCAGCACTGCGTTTTGCTCGACTTCGGATGGAGAAGCGTCATAATTATGTGAGGAAAGTGGCAGAGGTTGCCACCCAACTGTTTATTTCCAATGACAAGCCCAACATAGCTGGCCTTATTCTGGCTGGGTCAGCTGACTTTAAGACTGAGCTTAGTCAGTCGG
Source organism: Ommatoiulus sabulosus (assembly GCA_034697705.1). NCBI lineage: Eukaryota > Metazoa > Arthropoda > Diplopoda > Julida > Julidae > Ommatoiulus > Ommatoiulus sabulosus. Next base: position 12,405 of record JAQGAO010003294.1, on the reverse strand, counting down.
ACATGTTTGATCCTGTGAGTAAAACCCCTTGAATTTAATTTTTTTTTTCATTTACACTCGCGCCTGAAGCACTGGGAGCTAATTATGTATTTATTATGTTTTGTTTAGAGGTTGCAAAATAAAGTTTTAAAATTAGTCGATGTTTCGTACGGTGGAGAAAATGGATTTAATCAAGCCATCGAATTATCATCGGAAATCCTTTCAAATGTAAAGTTTATTCAAGAAAAGAAACTCATAGGTAATTATCCAACGAGCTATTTTCACCGTGTAAAGAAAAATGACGGTTTTAGGGTTAATTAGCGGGTTTCATCTTTATTCCATATAAAGACTCGAGATGCCTTTTTTGTTGTAACAGGTAAATACTTTGACGAAATTAGCCAGGATTCAGGGAAGTACGTCTTTGGAGTTCAGGACACGTTAAAGGCATTAGAACTAGGAGCTGTAGAAATCCTAATTGCGTGGGAGAATCTGGACATTGTCCGTTATTCGCTAAAAAATCACACGAACGGAGGTGAGCATCTCTGGGCCAAGCGCTGCTAAGTAGCATAGTCTGGGTGATCTGATTTAGTAATATTTCATTATTTCAGAGGTAACCATTTTACATTTAACTCCGGAGCAGGAAAAGGATAAAAGCCATTTTACGGATAAAGAAGTACGTGGAACTTTACTCACTACTTAATTGGGTTTAGCGAGTATTAACCATTGCTATTTTAAGTTATGATCATATAATTTGTGTACGAAATGTTGCTGTGGGCTTTTTTTGGATTTCTCTGTTTAGCATTGGGTTTTGCGAGTAATTTCCTTTGCTTTTGCTCATCTTAAGCATATATTTATCGACCATAAATGTCCATTATTTTAATTTTAAAGTCCCATTAAATGTTATGGTAAATGTTTCAAAAAAATTCCACAAATTAATGTAAATGTGAGTTAGTTTTTCCAGTGTCATTTCCAATAATTTACATTTATGCGAAATTCACAAGTTTCTGCACCTTTTTGTTTTTTTAAAAAAAAAAAAAAGATTTGTTTATACATCTTTTTGCATTCATTAGTATACGTTTTCAAGAAATTGGGAAATATGTAAAATAAAAAAGAAAAGCAGTTCTTTGGAGAAAAAAATCAAATAATTTGAGGATTTTATTTTCGATTATAACGTAGTTTAACAGCAGAAAAATGTAAAAATAATATTTCTGGTTTCAAACATTGTATGCTTACATTAGATTGCCTTTGCGTTGATTGAGATTTTATAAATAAACAAATATTAATTTCATTTTTTCCTGCTACAGACGGGAGTGGAACTTGAGCTTATGGAATCTATGGCACTGCTAGAATGGCTGGCAAATAATTACAAAACATTCGGTGCGTGAAAATGGATCAACATTGAATGATGATGCACATGAGGTTTGGGCAGTTAACAGCAATACTAACACATAATCCGAACCTTATTTTGCAGGAGCTACCTTAGAAATTATCACTGACAGGTCGCAGGAAGGTTCGCAATTTGTACGAGGCTTTGGTGGTATCGGAGGCAAGTATTTTCTCGGCAAATTAAAATTTCTCTTACATAGTCAGTGAAGGCTAATTTAGCTCCAAGAATCTTAATTTGACATCAAAAAGCTGTCATCATATTAGTCTCGTAATCTCACAGAGATTGGAATACTGCAGAATCTGACATTCGCACAGCAAAGTATGGTGGATGGAAGGGTTTTCTATTGTCCAAAATATTTCTAAACACGCAGGAACAAAGAAATGTTATTGTTTGAAATTTGAAGAAAAACAAGATTCACAAAAGTTCTTGTTTAAGTTTAAAAATGTTTAAAGAGTTCTAATGTTGAATTTGTGAAGGCCTGTTGTTTTCGTTGGTTGTCTGATGTTTAAGATGCACGTTGATTAATGATTATTTATCTTTCTAGGGATTTTGCGCTACAAAGTTGATCTCCAATCTCTGGAGGCCGAGGACCCGATCGATGACTTTGATCTGGACGACTACTAAGAGGTGGGAAATCTTGCCAGGCCCAGGGTCGCAGCCATCGAGCCGCCGTCATTTTCGTTTTCTCGGTCCGAGGGCAAAGCCACCAAACGAGAATGCGGCCCAGGCGCATATCACGTGGCTGCCTTGCCTTCTTTCGCCTGCGCCTCCCAGGGCGTGCATTATACCCGCCCAACCTCGCCGCCAGAGCAGGGCTCTCGCCACGCCAAACTAACTTTCCTTTGATCGCAGATGCCGTCGAGTGCACTTCTTTTTTAGCCGTTCGGCCAGCGGCATCTTGAGCCGGGACCCAACCTTCTTTCGTTTGCGGGCGCGTCTTTCTCATCGTCCAATCGGAGGCTTTCCTTCTAGTAAGAAATTCAATGACTCATTTTGTTCTCTTCCTGCTCAGGCTCCTCTCCTCCTAAGAGAAACCAAGTAAACAGTTTTACACTTTAATACTTTGTTAACTCGGACGGGTGAAGGCCTCTCCTCGTCCTCTTTCCCCCGCTTTTGTCCGACACTTTGTTAAAGAAAGGGGTGTGGAAAGAAGCCACCCAAAGGATGCAAAACCTTTTTATTACCATTCGCTGCACAGAGTGGAAACTGTCGTACAAAAGCGAGCGGCTCATGGCGAAAAAGTCTGCGTAAAGTTACGGCAATGTTGCGCATGATAAATCCCTGGAATCTTCCACCGCACATAAATGGATGACAACCGAAAAGAACGCAAGCCTTTTTAATTCGCTTCACGTTCACCTCAATCACTCTTGCGGGCCCCTTCCCACAAAAGTGACACGCGTTTGCAAGCTTGCCAAAGAACCTCGTTCTTGTTTTCAAAACCTATGGTGGAAGCCTCCTTCAACAAAAGGTAACACCGCAAAGCGCGTGAGGATAAACGCTATTTGTTCAACAAGCTTTGCAAAAGTTCTAGAAATTGAATATTTGATGTTCTTTTGTAAGGTTAATGGTGGCAGGGTTTGCTTTTCCCCCATTCCTGAAGTTATGCTATCAAGCAGATAAAGAATGTGTTGCGTAATGGGCTGTTATGCAGTTGACTCGATTAACCGGTTAGCAATGGTCTACCACCCGGATCGAAATATTTAAAGTGTATTCCTGGATTTAAAGTCTGTGCTGGAAATGTGTTCTTTTAATTCAAAAGATGGATAAAATAGAAGTTCATACATCCTTTAATTTTAATAATTCTGAATGAAAATTAAAGAAAAAACCACAATTGCTTTCTTAACCAAAGATGTTTAATGGAACAATGCTTTTAAAAAATAAAAGAATTTCTATTGCTGATAATAAGTTCAGGAATAATTTTTTGGAGAATTACGAGGAAATTTGAGGTGGTAGACATTCATAAGATCAGATATTTGCAGTGGCAATGATGCCAAACACGTGACTCTACTCGCAAAATTTATTTTCCTTTTAGAAAATTGATTTTACGCCCTAAACGTATTTAAAAAAATATCCAATTAAAAAAGGACGTGTAGGGATAATTGGAAATGGAACTCGAAATGTGTTAGCAGTTGATTCCATATTTAAAACTGCCAGAGTTCAATGAACTACTTTGGTTGAGCGAAATCAAATTTTGCAAATATATATTTACTTAAACGGTAATAACCTTGTTGTTACAATTTCCAGTATAATGGAGTATACTCAAGGAGTATGACAATCGATTCATTAAATGACGAATGGTGGCATATTTAGCATTTTTTTATCCTAAATAATTTCTACAAATGCAGTTGTATAGCAGGGTTTAAAATTGAGCTGTACAGACAATGAGCAATGATATTTTCATTTAATACTAATAGCGATAAAGGCACCCCCAATTTAACTACGGCAACAATTTTATGAGCAGTTTTAATCTGGAAGTAATTTCATTGTCGGTGGACTGATGATAAAGCTTCCTGATTGTTTACTCAATTTTATTTTTTACCTTTTTTAATGCAAACTTGGGGTTCCAGTGAAATTTTTGAAATGAATTGACCGTAATTAACTTGTAATTGTTCATGACAATCCTTCAGATTTCTAATTAATGAAAGCTCTCTGGACCCTTTTCGAACAAGCACATGTGAAACGTTTAATACTTATTTCTTAAAAATCTGCTAACTAAAGTTCCCAAACCAAATAAGGATATTAAACAGAAGTCAAAGCTTGGCTCACGAGTAGAACGATTCCTAAACTTGTTTGATGCAATATGCTGGACAAACGCTTTTGATTTTGTTCTGTTGATTTGCTCAGTATTTATCAACTTTAAGACTACTGAATTAGGACATTTCCGATTTTCCACAAAAACGAATGAATTATCCAGTTCCCAGACATTTACACTATGTTATATAAAAACGAACTTTAAATAATATGAAAAAAGGAGGTTTTAACAGGAAATCTCCTGACATCTTGCAGCACCTTCCCATTCGTGCCAAGGGGTAGAATTTCATAAAAACTTCAATGAAACTTCAGTTTTTATTTTTGAAGACACGTTTCGTCTGATTCTGATAATATGAACTACAGCAACTAACGAATCTTTACATCCATTGAGGGCTCAGCTGTATACGGTAATGAAAGTGTTACCAAGCTACTTATCAATGCAGTATTGTTCCATATCCTTGCTTGTGGTTTCTTCTAGCTTGTAGAAAACTTGGCAAGATCTCTGAAATAACTTTTTATTTTAATCTTGAACCCTTTAAAAACACTGCAAATGTCTTGAAATGTGATAACCGTAAAGGATGATCGAGTCAAATTGCATTTCAGACGGAAAAGGTTTTAACTCGTACCATTGATGTTCTAGGAAATCTCAAAATTTCAGAACTAGGATTATTCTCACAAGATCTTATGGTCAAATCCATACACCCAGTTGTCTACCTTTCGGATTTCTACAATTCAGGCCCACACCAGAGTTGCATATTGAAACCACGTTGAGAGAGAAAGACACCTCAAGCATGGATTTTTATGCAAATTTCTTTGCTCAAAAGTCTTTCTCAAACTTAAGACACAGCATGCACCTATAGCACAGGTCCTAGAACTTTCAGGTGGAACCAAAAGGGCATCCAAATCGGGCAAGATTCCTTTTTTGAGTATTAAGCTTGTCATTGATGAAACTTTTTGCAGAAAACATTGATAATAAGTGGGGCAGACGACAATTTTTTGGAACTTTTTTTGTTCAACGCTGTGACCAGTGTTTAAATCGCCGTCCCGAGTCGCTCGTCTTGGTCTTGGACCACTAAGTTCCTAAACGTGTGCCCCAGAACTCCCGCATTAGCCAATAACCTCCGACCCTTTGTTGTTTGGGAGAAGGGGCCAGGGCAAGTGACCACGTTCGCCGCTGTGTTAGCGCGTGTGCTCCCACTGAGTCTGTTCCGTTTGAATAAAATGGAAGCGAATATGTGAAAGCCTCGTCAGTTCTTTGTTAAAAGAGGCCCCGAACATGCCGGGGCCGATACACAGCTATACAAAAAGACGGCAAAGATGGCTAGATGTTAGCGCGCGGTGCTGTTTTTCAGCAATAAATTACTAATACTATATATCTGGAATCGGCGGGCGGGCGGATGGCCGCCCAGCCGGGCTATAGTATAAATGGTGCCCTGGCCAAACCAACGCCCGTGGAGGGAATCTGAAATTCCTGGGAATGGAAAAGTTAGCTGCCGGATTTGAGCAGCTCCAGCAGGCAGCCGACGGCCCCGAAATATCCCTGGAATAAGAAAAGCAGTACGGAATTTAGGAAAAGGCTATGTGGCTGATTTTTGGTAAGTTTTTTTTTGTGTTGGCTTTTCCTTTGTAATTAATCAGCATTGCAAATCTGTTCCAAAGCCCTACCTCGTGCTCTAGAAAGAGAGCCCTCAGTGTCCCTTTCGACCAGAACTCCATGGCATAGGCAAGCAGCTTCATCGATATTGTGTTCACCCGAAGGAAGTTGCCCACGAACACCACCCGTCCGATTTTCTGTCATTGAAAGCAAAATTTGTTAGTTGGCTTTGAATGATTCTGAAATGGGCTGGCTTGCATAGTTTGAAGGCCGGATTTCAATTTAGGACTTAATCAACCTCCTCATGCGCCACCCACCTCATTTGAAGCGCACATCCGTGCGATGGAGCCAATATTGTTGGTGATGGTGACCAGCGTCGCCCGTGCCAGGTCCTCCTTCGTGGCCTTTGCCCTTCGCTCCTTAGAAATCATCCGCCCAAAACTGAAATAATTCTGTCCCTCTCAATAATTGTGCCCACCAACTCCGAAGCAAATAGATCAAAGTGTTTAACCAATTACTAACCTGCTAGCCACCGTGTCGCCCTTCAGATTGAACTTTGGGTAGTCGCCACCATAGATGTCCTGCACCAGCTTGTCCACGTTATTGCTGTTGCCTTTGGCAGCCAGAGAGATGGCCTCTTCAAAGGTGTCACAGCCAGTCAAGAGGCAGCAGAGACCCAGGAAGGTGGCGCCACCGAGGCTAGAGGGTGTGAACAAGAAAGGAACAGGTCAAGAAACTTAAACAATAAGGGGAAAACTAAATTGATGTAAGACATTCCAAACGTTTCAGTGAAATTGTTATTGGAATTTCCACAGCCTTGTGACATTAGGACAAATCAAAGAAATGTTTTATGTTTGGGGAATTATGGAGAAATCGACCACATGTAAAAATCTTTTTTCGGTATTATGGGAAACCATAAAAAATTGGCAGGGATTTTTTCCAAATGTGTGAAGACCTGCAAAAATTCCCTTAGTTTATATGTATTTATGGGGAAATAAGGGAAAACGTTTACCTTGTACCAGTAACTCGCTTGTAATTCTCTGGGCTGGGTCCATATACAGCCAAAATGCTAACGCCAGAGCCAATATTGACAACGAGGTAGGGATAGGGGTTGCTGAAGTCGAAGGGCACTTTCTCGCAGCGCTCCTCATCCTTGGGGTTGCTCCAATAGTAACACTCATTGGGATCGTTTGCCTCGATGTAATGAATACCTCGGATGAGCGAATCCAACTCATCCGCTTTGTGCAGCTGCATATTTACTTCCTGAAAAAGCAGAGTTTAAAAATTGAAATTTCCTGAAAGCAATTGTAATTATAGATCATCACTGCTCAAATGATGAAAAAAAATCTTTCGAAAAAATATTGATAATTATAAATCAAGATCATTTTATTACAACGATGTATTGGCGCTCGAACTACATGGACTAAGTTATGACGACATGTATCGTGGAAATTTGTCTAATTATCGTTCTTTGTTAATTTTTAAGTGTTGAAATAATTGAAATTTATTTTATTTTATCAATTGCAACAATTTCTTAAAAAGCAATAGGCAAACATTCTTATATAATCATTTCTTTAAATGGGAATAAGACTATATTTTAACCTTTAGTTTCAAAAATTATTAGTATTTCATGTAATGATATAAATCGAATCGCCAATCATGCAAAAAAAAAGGGATTCATTCATACCCTATGAAAGTCCTCTTCAAACTTATAGGCGCCACCCCCGGTGGCACATACAGTGCTGGCCAAAGTGGCCATGCCCTTGGACTTGGCCAGCTCGAGGAAGTTCCCCATCTCGCAAGTGGGGAAACGGATGTAGTGCAGTGTCCCTGTGCGGCCGCCTACGCACACATTGTCCATCTGTGAAAGGAGTTCAAAGTTAATCAGCTGCTTTGGCATGGAAAATTGCACTGCAGGTGTGCCATGACACTTTACCTGGAGATGGACGTCCCTGTGGCCAGTGTTGCCATAGGCAGAGTTGTTGGTCAAATAGCGGCGGATGTTCTTCATGGTCTCCAGCTCCGAGTCCTCCTCGAGCTTGGTGAAGTCGGTGGGCTCAAAGTACACTAGCTTGACCAGGCTGCCGCCGATATCCATTCCAAACCACGGCATGGCTGAAAGATGATGCACGAAGGATGATTACGCGACAAAAAGGCAAGGTTTTACTTTCTTTCCTACCATAAGATTCGCGATCTAGCCAAGGCTATCCTTGACCTCGAAAGAAAGCGTCACCGAAACACGCGGGATGGCGTAACAATTTTTGGGTGGGATTTTGTCCTGCATTCCGTATCTCACACGCAAGCACTTGTTGCATGACACTCCCCACGCGTATTGTTGTTTTCCATAAAAAGCTCGAATGAAAAAAGTCATATCCAAACCCCCAGACTGGTTTTTATTCATTCATTAACCATCTAGAAACTGGTTTCTTAGTCGTAAATGAAAAACGTTTGTTTTGGCATTGAACTGCACAGTTTGCCTGTATAACTGAAGGTCTGAAGACTAAATTAGAAATTTGATAAAACTAAAAATTGTGGATCTTTGCAAAACTGTCTTTTTGGGTACAAAAATACATATAGGTTTTATTATTTGCTCAAACTTGTACATTTAGGTTTGAAAACTGGACATTATTATTTTCAACAAAAATATTTTAAAAAATGTATTAAAAAAACTTTAGATCATGTCACCAATTTTATAATAAAATATCAAATGTACTTGTGATAAATTGGTTTAAATAATTTGTGATTCATCAGTGAGTGGTGCCACGACTGGACATAAATACAATGATAATTGTGATTTTTAGGAGCTGTTAATCACTTGTTATGAATTTATAATCATACTAAGAAAAATGAAGAAATTTTAACATTGATTTATAAATGGATGAATAATTCATGAATTAGACACTGCAAAAATATGGAATAATATGAATAAAATTACTCCACTCTTGCTATTACAGATGCTCGTTAATAAATCGATCTAGAATTCTTAAATATGTGGAAAACCAATTATGAGCAACAGGTCTCACATAATAATTATCATAAGCTGATATACTGTATTACAGTTTAAAAACTACATGAACAAATATGAGAAAAATCAAAGCATGAATTCTAACTTGGAAATTTGTGTCATTTTTGCCTTCTCAAAAGCTCAAAATTCAATTTATCACCTTTTTGCTGAAAAATCATGCAACACCAAGTTCGGAATTAATATAAGATTTAGCTATATTCTTTCAAGTAAGCTGGATCTCAAACAAACACTGGCTAGTTTAAGGACACGCAATTTGACAATGTCAGGGAATTGGAAACATTACAAACACTTGAGCTGGCACAAAAAACTGATTGCTGAATTAATCAATTTCAGATCCAAGCTGAACTTACGTGGCACACAACCATTAAGAAGAGTGATGGGGCCTGCAGATGCCTCCATGTTAACTTTAACAATTGGTCCCATTAACAACTGGCAAGAATGTTTAAGCGGACTGGCAAGTGCGCGGGTGCTTCTGTAAAGATGAGAAAAAAGATGGGTAGGCGTTCAACAATTGGATTCCTTTTTTCCTGCTCGGTTTATGTCAGAACGCTTCCATGGCTCAGTGGGGTCAAGATTGACTAGTGCGGAATATTCCCAAATGCCCAATTAAATTGCATTCAAAACACCGTGACAGGAAATTTGGCGAAAGATATCGACATTGCTGCATAATTCTGGTTAAAACATTAAAATTTTATGGTTCAGCCTTACAAAGGCAAAACTCTGGTCAAAATATACAATATGATAAGGCAGTGATTCCAGCCTTTAGCGATGAAGTTCATTGTTAATACTCAATCATGCCTTTTTTCTCTTGCGCATTTCACAAAGTAGGTTCATTTTTATTTCTCGTGAATAATGCGATTTCAAAATGTCAATAATAATATTTGACAACAATGCAAATATAATTGCATTGTCATGTCAAAGTTTCCACGGAATGCTAACCTAATTAACTGCAGCTTTAAAACTTAAAAAGGACAAATTATAGGGTTTAGCCCTAAAATTGTTGCAATAGATGTTTATTTTAGCAACCAAAATGTAAATCGCGGAGCGAATCATATCTAAATTATTGGTGCAAGTGGCCAATGACGCATTCATCTACTGATGATATGTTGGTTTCGCAACTGTTTTCCATTCAGCACCAAATGCAGGATGGAAAAATTGCATTTTTTGTTAAACTGATCTGAATGGAAGAAAACATTTATTAAGAACTTCAGCTTCACCAGTATCGTAAACAAGAATCTGCTTATTTATAACTTTTTCGATTTTTGATCATGGCCAACGACACGGAAAAATACAAGAGTGCAAGAAAAACACGCGTTTTTTTGTGTTTTTCTTGCCTTTTGTACTTTTCCGTGTTTCCTTTAATTTTGTAAAAATAGCGCTTGATAACGTTAATCTAAATTATGTATCGTATTTTATTTTAATAGTAAACTTCGTTATTTGGTCGTGTTATTCTTATTTCGAATTTATTTTTCCGACCACTTGATGGCCCGCAATGTTTATGTATGTAAATAGTGACAATGTCCAAGTGGTGATATTTCATCTTTCAGAAAGGACAAACTTGAGAAAACGAAAGCAGGTCGATGCTTCGATGTTTCGACCTCGTTGCAAAAGAAGGATAAAATTAAACACCACTAATGAATACATGGATGTGGAAATTAATATATCTTTGTTTATATTTAATTTCAGGCTTTTTCTAATAATTCTTATAAAACTGAAATAAACACCAGTCTCATTGAATAGATGCATCATATGCTAGCTCAATGTTCCAAGCAACGACCTGCTTATGTCTACAGATGCGTCTCAAGTGGTTTTCACAGAAATGAAATTAATATATCTTTGTTTATATTTGATTTCAGGCGTTTTCTAATAATTCTTATAAAACTGAAATAAACACCAGTCTCCTTGAATAGATGCATCATATACTAGCTCAATGTTCCAAGCAACGACCTGCTTATGTCTACAGATGCGTCTTGAAGTGGTTTTCACAGAAATTTCTCGCATCGAGTGCATCTTCAAAGGACCGTTTCAAAGAACTAGCTACAACAAATCCAAACCAATCAACGACGGAGATCAAAGGTCATGCAGGTCATCGTCAACAACAACAAAAAGCCTACTGTATATACGCAAACTAATTAAATGTTCAATTTATGCATTACCCACCCTAGCTCAGCTGATCGATGGCCAGATGGTGTCGGACGCTCGCAGCGTCATACGTACAAGATGCACTTTTCTACTCATTGAAATGCGTCGCGTTAGGCGAAAATCAGGCAAGTTTTTGGCCTTGACAGATCGCCCGCAGGGGTCAAGGACTTCTCACCAAATTTCAATAGACGCTAGCTGGATAGCGTGCGTCACTCACTGGCGTGGGAAACCCAACAGCTTTGGCCACTCAACCAATCCTCTTACGATTGCCGAAAATCTTCAGCACGTTATATAATATACTAGCTGTGAGTATGTTTTCACTTTGATAGGCTCCCCTTTCGCACCCCTCATAAGGCAGCCCTGCAGCAACGGGAATTATAGCCCAATGCGAAAATTATAACGTACCACGAAATTGAATAAATGAACCTTCCGATCTACGATCGGCATCGTCTCTCGGGTGAATCCAGAGCTGGATTTTGATAGATTTGCGCGAGTTAGCAGCCAGAAAAACCTATTTATTTTGAAACATTTTGGACGGCTTCACTACGGCATCCGGAGCTTTCAACTTTTCGACGCCACTCCAGTCGCCGGCACAGTGTCGCCGGTGTACAAGTTGTACCTTGTCGTTACTCGAGGCGCTGCTGGTTGTCAAGGGCGCCATTTTTAAAAGCGCGTAGTTAGAAACGAGATTTTCATCAAGTTTTTACATGCTAGGGAGACGAGACTTAATTTGTATTAAGACCAATTTTTTGTAATTTATTCACGACGTTGTCGGTGAATTTACATGTACATGTTTACGACGTTTTTGCCTAACGAGGCGTCATCAAATGCTCACTGTTCGTTTGAGCTAGATGCTCTTTAATATATGTTATACGTTGAAGTATCTAATTTATAATACATGTATACACTGTATGGCGTACGTGTAATTATAGAAGTTGAACTTAGACAAAAGCTGTATGAGTTGAACTTTGGCTGTCTCGAAATCACGAATCGCGTGCAAAAATAATGCATCACATTGTTTAAAAACAACGATAACCTTGGAACGATTTTTTTTAAAACCAATTTACCGTGCCATTTTGCACACGTGATTTTCACGATACGGGAACCCTCGTTATACTGTAGATGAAACGTCGTGAATGCATTACAATAATGGTCTCGTTATGTTTACGGATTTTCAAAAAAGACTCGAGTAAATTACAGTATATTCAAATATTTATGCCCGGAAAAAGGGTTTTCAAACTTATTCGCTTATTTCAAAAAGCGGGATTGGTTTCTGGATTTTTGCGAGCAAATAAACAATGTTTGGGTACGTTCGTTGTTTCAACTGCATGTTAAATTCCAAAAAAAAAAAAAAAACTAATTGAAATTAACTTCCGGATTGGTTGTTAACTTTACAAGTTCTTTCAACGCTAATTTAATTAATACTGCGACATGTATACCACTATAGTGTGTATATACAGGGTTGCCACCACATTTGAAAAATCGACTTGCCTGACTTTGCCTGACTTTTGTCCATTTTATTCTCAT
>JAQGAO010003293.1:0-17339 GCA_034697705.1 Ommatoiulus sabulosus | reverse complement strand
ACCAAAATTTGAAAAGGGATTTTTTGGTCTCCCCCGGGGATAGTGCCATGTCGTTCTTTGCGCGGGAATACGGTACAGAAACATGCGATATAACTTCAACAGTTTATTTATTTTATTTTATTCAGTTTTGAAAGAATCTACATTTCATATGTACTAACCCTGTATTGAAAGTATATGAACACATTTCCAATCCCTGTCCTAGAGTATTAATGAATTTTAAAGTACTATAATTGTTTACTTTGAGATATTGTGTAATGAAGCATTCTAAAGTGCAAATGCATTTTTGGAAGTTCTAAAAAATATTTCCCACGTTGAAATGAAATGCAGTTGAAAAATGATTGTCGACAATATACATTTTGAGTTACTCCTGTTCTTTCCAATAAGTTACTAGACTGCATTTTGAATTACATCATCGAAAATATCATGACGAGAATAATATTGAAATACCTTGATATAAATTTCAAAATGCGTTGAAATAACAGATTAAGATGCATACAGTATTCCCAAATGGATTTCTTTTCAATATGGGTTAGTTATGATTCAGATCATGTCTTCACACAGTTTCTGATAACACGAAGTACGGTTTAAATAAACAACGTTTGACGTCCCTTCGAGTGCGTCTTAAAAGATACTGTACGTTCGCACTAGAAGAAACACAGAGGAACATAATAATAATAATAATAAATAAGTTTATTCATAAAACACATGAATAGGAATGGACAGGTTACAGGCAACACTTACATCCAACCCGGTTTAAAAACTAACGTTGTATAATCACTCGAAGCAATCTCAGCAAGATGCTTATCGAAGTTGTATACAATGAATGTGACATGACAACTTTGGCTGGCAATTTATTCCAGATCCGTCCAACTCTGGCAATAAAGATATTATACTGGCAGTAGTTTGGCCATTGACCACATTATCTGCCTCGGATGGCATCGGTGGTTCCCAAGATGGGTTGCCACTAAATGTAAGATTATTCAGCAATTTATAGCAGTGCCTTAAATCTGATTTGGTTCTTCTGACCTCAAGTGTTTCAGCATTGAGTCTGACCAATCGCTGCTGATTGCTGCCAGTTGTTTATACATCTATTGATTTACATAATGGGGTTTTACGTATATTGTTTACATCTATGTTTCGAGAAACAAAAGCAACAGAAAGTTCCTCTATGTTTCCTCCAGTTTGGACGTCCTGCATCTAACGATCGTGTTTCCACTGCATTTTTTTTTTTTTTTTTTTTTTTGGATAATGTGTGCTAAACAATAAGAACGCAACAGATTTTTTTGGACATCAGGGAAGATTAGGAGCGTTCGCGTGCGAGCTGACCGAGGCAAACCGCGGGTGGTCAAATTCCGGTTGATTTCCCTAAAGATAGGGCAGCACTTCTCTGACAGGCTTAATTAAGGAGGAAAACCGCTGATGAACACAAGTGGTTGTTATCCCCGCGCGCTGTCACACAGCTGCCTTGCCCGTGTTATTATCCCTTCATGGAACCTGCAAACAAACTTGAAAATCATGGCGAATTGGCGTAATTCGATTAGGCCAGCGTTGGCCATTGCTGCAGCGCCATTGACGGGTCGGGGGATCGAAATTTCATTGTGCGTCGGACTTAAGTGCGCCTCGTAATTGCCACGGCGAGCGCATGCTCTAATTAAGAAGGCGCTTCGAGTGCTTTCCGTTTTGGATGCATTTTGCGAAGATGGGCGCTGATGGAAACCGCTAATCAGCGGAGGATCCGTTTTCCGAGGGGTTCAAAATAGCGCCGAAAAATGCGACGGCACGAAAATTACATTTCGAGTGGCCGAAAACTCGAAAGAGAACCTGCAGATTCGGTAGTGGTTGTATTCTTTTAATATATAGATTCACAAGTGCGAGATTTTCAGACTCCATGGTGGAACTTCATTAAGAGGAATGCGCTTTGTACGAATATCTGATAGTACCAACTCATTTCCAGTCTCCGTCCCAAAAGCCTCCACACATGAGGCAATTTATATCCCGAAACTTGTTTCCAGATATATTGTTGCTTGATATTTCTCCGTATTTTCCCCCAATATTTCCTCACTTTGTATACGAATTTCTGATACATGTAGTACAAACTTATTTTCAGTGATCGTTCTTAAGGCCGCCACACAAGTGGCAATATATATATCCAGAAACTTGTTTCCGGATATATTGATGCTTGATATTTCAGCGATATTTCCTCGCTTTATATACGAATTTCTGATAGTACAAACTTATTTTAAGTCCCCGTCTTAAAGACCGCCACATAAGAGTTAAGAGACAATTTGTATCCTGAAACTTGTTTCCAGATATACTGTTGCTTGATATTTCCCCTTGTGTAATTGGGAAAAATTTCCTTCGAAAATGTGTTTCCAGATATATTTCCATAAATGATCCTATTTCTGAGCAAGTTATTTCTGGAAAGATACTGACGTCATAGGTTTTGCAGTCATAGGCTGCGTTCACGTTGAGCTTGTTTCCAGTCGCTTGAAACTGGTATCGCTTAGTGGTATTGCAGACGCTTGCAACTAAGCGACACCGTCACACCGGTTTTCAAGCAAACGCAGCCATATGCACAATTCAGCACAAAGCTTATTTCTATTGGATAACCAATCAGGAAAGACATATATACTGTACGTCATTGGATGGAAAGAGCAGTGCCGTCAATTAAGTTAGTTTGCATACATTTCCTTTTTTGAAACAGTGTCGTCCCTACATACATGTATACTGTAGGGATGTATTCTGAAAATATAACGCTCCATTTGTGCAGCAACAGGTGATAGTATCAGTTGAAATAACTTTCTTGCAATTTCTCTCAATTTATATGCGGATATAACTTTCCTCGTGTGTGATGGCCTTAGGGCGTAGTTCTGGATGAGTAATATTAAAACATTGCCGAATTCGGACATTTCAAATTTTCGTCTAATGCCTGATTCCCACTGGACAGAATGAGCAGGGAAATACAAATGCGTTTGCTCAAGCTGCTGCAGACATGCTGATAAAACGCTCCAGATAATGACGTGCAAACGATAATTCAATTTTAAATTAAAAAATCTAATCCTCTACACTTAGGAAAATGGACGCTCCTATATATACAGCAACAAGACAAAAAAAAACACGTAGAAATGCATTTTTTAAACAACGGACACGCCTGATAATCGTTATCAATGTTGTTCCATTCGGGACTGCAGTGTTGGTAATATGGCCGACATCTTGGACTGCGCATGCGTGAAACCAGGCGCAAGCAGAAAAACTTGACCAGAATAAAGGTAAAAAGCTAGCGGAAATTCGGCTGAGATGCAGTGCCACCTACCAAAAGCAAAATGCGCATGCGCAACGCCTTCAGCGGGCAGAATTCTGCACAGTGGGAAACACGCATCAAACGAATGAATTTTAGCGTTTCCAAACATTCTCGCTGAAAAAAAGAAACGTTATAACGCGGAATTCACCGATAAAAGTTGCAGTAACTTCACTACCTTGATACATATACTGTATATACAGTACATGTATACTGTGCTTCCCATTCACATGCGTTGGGTAGGATTAAATTAGGAATTCATCCAAACTTACATGAAGCGTTATAGTACTTATTGTTGAAGTCATGTTTAGTCATGACTTCTAATCAAATGCTAATTCCGGTTTAAACAACCAATCGTTCTTTGTGTTTCGTCTGGTGTCCTGTATACTGCTAAACATTTTGATAGTAAAAAATATTAACGTAAAAGGGACGTATAATTGTGTACAATAGGCCTACGAGGTTCGTATTGTCAGAAGACATGATTGAATTATTTTTTTTCCACGGTTACACATAAAACTCTTCAACTTTCTAGTACCGTACAGGTACAGTACACTATCATTGCAATGAATGAGGCACACAGTATTTAGTATATGACTTTACCAAATACGAAACACCGTAAAACGTGAGAAGAAATAATTTTGAAATACGCTCATCAATCTCAATTTTTATTAGTTTCTCTGACAGAAGCTTTAATAATCGTGTGCAAAAAGAATGTTACATTTGTTTCGAAAACCGCGATAACGTTGAGTGAATTTTGATGTAGAACTACATCTTTGCCCGATTAACGGTTTCAGTAAATAATGAGGTTCAAACCTCAAACATGGGTTAAACCAGCTATTTGGGCTACCAAAAATGGTTTACCTTCTATTTCATTGTAATCAGTGTATTTCTTGACTCTTTGGGTCAACCTGTGAACCTAACTCTGACTTTCAGAAATTGGTGGTTTAGGGTCTGGAGAACTGGTTTACATCTTAATATGGCGACCTCTAGTGGTGAAATTGAAAATCATTATTTCCCAGGCTTTTCAATACAAAGTAGCCAATGAAATCGTTTCATTGTAGACCTAACGAACGGAGTTTTCGTTTTGCACGCGGTCTGCGTCACCAGGAGCCATTTGAAATGGATGTACTTAGCATTTACCTCAACATATTATCCCCTACATGAGGACGTCCTTTTCGAATGGCCCCCATACATACATACATACAGATATACCCACAGCTCTTCTTTATAGCCTATAGATGATGATCCCAACCATTAAAATTCTGATGATGGCGTCATTCATTAAAATTCTGATGATGACGACATTTAAAGAATTTTGATACCGTCCTAATCTGAGTTATAATGAATTACGTCATCATTTACTATGCTGATATGTTACTGAATAACGTTACAAAACATTCGAGAAACATAGAAACAAACAGAAAACATGCCTACATATCCTGTGTGGTAGACAGGGTTCTCCCAGAAATTTCATTTTCAACTTCCCTGACTTTTCCAGGTTTAAAAAAAGTTCCCTGACCAATAACAATGTCAAAAATTGTCATATTTTGCACAATCGACACAGGAAAATATTTGACAAAATTTACTAATGACAATTTTGAAAATTGACAAAGAAAAATGGAAAAATGAAAATTCTTCAAAAGTGTATTCGGAAAACGTTGGAATTTTGCAAATTTGCACTCGGAAAACGTAGAAAATTTTGCAAATTTCTACTCGGAAAATAAGCCCTAAGCCAACCATTTAGAAGCATTAGTTTTGGATCGCAACACCATGATTACGTTGAATTTCCCTGACTTTTTCAAAATAAGCAATTCTTCCCTGACTTTTCCAGCCATTTCTAAATTCCCTGACTTTTCCAAATTTTCTAGGTCTGGGGGTACTCTGTTATAATATTTTATCCTTTGGCAATTTTCATCAATATTTCGAGCTGAATAAACCAAAAAAATGTATACATTTAAAATATAAATTCAAATTTGAGGTGAAAAACAGCATTGACCCTGTTTCAATACAAGTTAAGAAGCAAATGTGTCGCTATTTTTATATGGAAAGTTCGTTCTAATTCCTCGGCTCAAAATCGTAGGCACTTTTCAATATTGGCACCCTTACCCTTTAAGAAGTCGTGATATAAAGGCTGGAGCATTATTTGCATTTTTGGGAATGCCATCACTGTGCATGCAGCACTCAAAATCTATGCACTTCCAAACTCAAAAATGTGGTCTGACGTGAGCACGAAAGCAAAACCACTTTCATAAACATAACTTAGGAGGAAAAATCAATAAGCGCGTTTTAGAGGAAATTTCTTATTCATATATTTCAATCTAGTTTCTATTGTTACTTGTTTTGGGGGGTAACCTAATCGATATTTCTCATGGGGCTTAATTGGTCTATTCAAGGAAAAAAAAATTGGTGAAAGATGGCGGCGCTGAGGTGACATCCAAAAGCACCACTCATGGGAAAATAATTATTCAGCCCTGCAGCCGAACTGGGGAATTTCTCCCGCATTTTAATAACTTACTTATTTATAGGGTTAGTATGATGTATAGACTAAATTATAGAACTATGGGCGCACAAAGTAAAGATCCTGTGAAGTGAAGTCAAATCAAAGAAAAGATGGTAAAAATATATTAAAATTTTAAACAACATACCTAATAGGCATAAAACGTTGAATATTAAAATTCATGAATTAATTGTACAGTCAACATACGGTCAATTAAAACTTTTTACCACGTCATGGACAGTTTTATGGAAATAATAACAATTTCTGGCAACTTAAGTTATACTTAACGCGGTATTTGTCAGAAAAAGTATTTCTTGGATAACATGGGCATATGAAAACATAACGAAAACGTTGCTATTTCAATTTTAATTCCATTCCACATTTTTCTTTTTCTGACACCAACCACTTAAGGATGAAAAGACTTTACTTAAAATAACTAAAAACCGCCAATAATTAATTTAAATCCAAATGTACATGCACATTTTAAAACGCATTTTAGAATAACGGGAGTTTTTCTGATTAAGGCATTTTTAAAATATTTGACATTGACGTACAGATTTGTTTGTGAGTCGATCCACTGTTCCTAAAATCATGGATTAATAATGCAATGAAAACATATTTAAGGAAGTTAAATACTATGCTATTAATGCTAGAAATTCCAGAAACAACACCTGTTATATACATGACAATGTATTTAATTGGATATAATAAAATGAAGATTCTCCGTTAATTAAAAAAAATAAGGAAAAGATTCAAAAACGTTCCAAAATAAATATTTTAATTTATCCCTCATTTGTTATTTTTTTATATATATTCATATAAAACAAAAAAATCAGAAAACTTCCATAAAATAGGCATTTCTAAAAGTTTAGAATTCTCCGGTTTATGTTTTAAGAAAATAAATTTGGGGAAAAAAATCATGCACTGCTAAAAACGTTGGATTCTTTTCACATATATTTTTAAGAAAATATTATTCACCGGAAAAATAATCAATTGCTCCGGTTGGAAAAATTATAATACATAATATTATACATCATTCCAAATATGACAATATCTGAAATTGCCCATGCATTTGTGGATGCGCTGGATAAAATTTCCTATATTGCATGTATGACACATATATTTACTTGATTCCATGTATGCCTATATTTACTACATTCCATTTATGGCCCTATTTACTAGATTCCATTGATGATTATATTTACTAGATTCCATGAATGGCTATTCTTACCACGTCCATGTATCAGAGTTCTCCCAGAAATTTCCTTTTCAACTTCCTGACTTTTCCAGGATTTTAAAAAAAAATCCTTGACAAATTTTACAAAATCGACACAGGAAAATATTTTACAAGATTTACTAATGACAATTTTGAAAATTAATTAACATAAAAAAAGTTTTAAAAAAATATAATTAAAAAATGCTTTTTATGCATTTTTGAATTTTATTTTTTTTAAACTTTTCAAAAATTTTACTCGGAAAACGTGAAAAATGTTACAAATTTGTACTTGGAAAACGTGAAAAAGTTTACAAATTTGTACTCGTAAAATGCGGAGAATTTTTCAAATTTATCTTTAGAAAATGTTGCAAATTTGTACTAGGGAAATTTTAAAACGTTTGCAAATGAGCGTTGAGCTAAACATTTAGAAGCATTTATTTTGGATCGCGACAACGTGACTACGTTATAATTCCCTGACGAGGCTGACGTTTTCAAAATAAGCCATTCTTTCCTGACTTTTCCAGGTTATCCAGGGTCTGTGGCACCCTGGTCATATCTAGTTATTTTTCCAGTTTTTCCAGGGGAAGAAGAATATAAATCATGAACTAATAATCCATGTTTACAACGATAGTGGCCGTCAATCGTTTTTGTAATGTTTGTAGCAATAGGTAATTGCATATAGCTAAGAGCTAGGTTCTTCCAATTTCCAAAAACATGCTCGAAGTTCATAAAATGTGCAGCAATATTTCTCTACAATATGCCATAGTTTCATAAAGAAAAAAACTAATTTAGAGGGTGGTTTTTTAGCAACCGGAGGTTGATCAGTTTATTTTGGAGCGCAAATTCGGATTTGCATCAGCTTCCATGGTTTCAGCTCCGAGCTATAGGGCATAATTTTAATCTCGTGCCATTCCAATACGCTCCGTGTTACTTATTCAAATGAAGGCCAAATAAGCATATTGCCTTCCATATTTTCGCTCTGCTGCATGCCTGTCCTCATAATCGCGGTTAGATTGATATTCACGCATGGCCCAATTCAAGCAGATCATTCGATATAACGCCCTCGTCACGTGCTTTAACGTGAGATTAACGCCATCATCGCAAAAACATAAGGTGTTGGGAAAACAGGCGGAAATTAGGAACACTGCAAACGGATATCTTGATGGGTGATTCTGTACGAGAAAATCACTTTTCGTGGTATCATGTCTGCCTTGGTATATAGGAGCTGTAGAGGTACATGTCCATGCATGTCCAAACTGGCATACTGACCATGGCTTTAACGTGGCAGTCTCCATGTTTGGTATTCTGAATGTCCAATGTTTGATGTTCCTGTGGTGATGGTGGAATTATAGTTTTGGTGGCTATAATTCGTGTATGTAATAAGTAACTTCCGGTTATCAGGAGTCGGATTAAGTAGGCCGTTTTTTACATACAATGAATGCTTCAATTTAGTAATTCAAGGGGGGGATGCATGTTTGTTAACCAAAAATACCATTTTCGAACGACAGAAAATCGACCAAAATTGACCATTAAAAAACATATTCAACGTTTATTTTTATTAAAAAAAAATTCGTTTCTTCTAGCTTTCTTGAAAAAAACTGATCATTTTTCACAACAAAAAAAAAACAAAAAACGATGCGTAGGCCTATATTCTTTAAAAATGACAATTTTTCTTACAACTTTCCTTCTCTTCATAAATGACCATTATTATTATCCTAATAATGACTATTTTTTGGCAGTAATTAATGATGTCACGCGTGATACATTGACACACTTATTGGTTTAAACAAGACATCACGACTGCAAAAATACAATTCGTTCAAAAATTTAAATGTAGTAAAAAACCACAAAACCAAAAAAGTACAGAATCATCATGTCCATGGGTTAAAGAAAGATGTAATGTGACTCGTCTGTTATCTGGTTATCTGGTCTGTGCACAATAGACAGGTGGTCACTGGTCACTATATACAGAGAATTTTAATGCAGGAAGTGTACACAAGAAAAAACAATGCACTAAAAAGTGGTCAACATAGACAGGTGGTCACCATTCAAAGGTGGTCACTTTTCCAGGTTTTACTGTATTTAAAAAAATCCTTGAATTCCATTGCGAAATTCTTTCAAAATACGCAACAGCTCCCTTGGGCATATACTGTAGGCCTATACTGTAAATGTTACATCTATAATAAAAGTAGATTTGCATAGATAATCAACATTGAAATCACTATTTGTTCTAAACCTTGTGTTTAAATATTGAAATAGATATGATTCCGAAGCTCCTTCTTCGACATATTAAAAATTGCATCATGCATTTTATGATTATTGGTCATTTTTAGTCACATGTTAAAATAGAAGCCTTTTTTCCACCAAATTTGCGTGAGGTAGAGGTTCTTCCCACCGATATCACCTTCAGAGAACAACAGAATCGTTACATTTAATCGGGAATTTTGCTCATGCAAGTAGAATTTTTACAGGAAAAACCTAAACCTTAAAAACATGTTTTTCCTACTTATTATTTTAATAATATGCTATGAACATTATAATAATAACATAATATGATTGCTGCGGCATATTTATCAATACGTAAACACCAATGTGCAAGTAATCATTTATAAAAATCATATGTTTTTGTTTGGAAGAATTACTTTTATAATTCTTCCTAACAAAAACATATGATTTTTTATCATATTTTTTATCATATTGTACTCTTAATTGCTCAATGGATTTCGGAAATTTCTAACATTACGGGAAAAGGTTTATATTCCATGAGGTATTTTTTATCAATTTTTAGCTTTGCATAGAGGTGTAGATTTTAGTCCTATTATAAGTCAATTCACCATTTGACTGGTCGAAAAATTGCATTCAAGTTTTGAAAAAATAATTCGGAATTATCAATCGAGCATAAAAAATAAACGTAGAATATGTAACGCGAGTCAATCACGTACTGTATATCCAAGTCATCTGTATGTAATTATGGGAGTACTCTTAACAGAAACTTTACGAAAGACCCTTTCCGATGTAATGGCCACATGTGCAAAATCGACAAGCTAATTGGTTTAAAAAATCCACTCAAGGTTATTGATGCGTATAAATTAATTAATGCATATACCTTTTACACACGTGACTTCTCGACACCTAAAAGTGTCATTCGTAAAGCTTTTATCTGAATACCCCTTATATAGTAAATTCAAGCGATCAGTTATATACGGGCAAATTGTAGTCAAATTCAGTGGAGTTTAACTTCAATTCGCAGTTTTATTTTTTTTGGAAAAGTGTATAATTTACTCCGCCATACTGGGATCCTTATTGAGCCAATGAGCGAATTTGTGCGCCCTGCATTTCGCAACATGCAGGTGCAGTTTTTATTGAACGTCTTCAGGGTTTCCCTAGAGATTTCATTTTCACCCTCCCTGACTTTTCCCTGACTTTTCCAGGTTTCAATCAAATTTCCCTGACCATGCAATGTCATTGTCAAAAATTGTACATATTATGCAAAAATTTGCTTTAAGGAATGTAGGAATTTTTTCAATTTTGCCATCGGAAAACGTGGAAAATATTGCAAATTTGTACTTGGAAAAAGTGGAACCTTTTGCGAATTTCTACTCGGAAACTTCCCTGACTTTTCCAGACATTTTCAAGTTCCCTGACTTTTCCAGGTTTTCCAGGTCTGGCGCCCCCATTCAAAGAGATTAATCTTAATCAGAATTTTGAAACAAACCTTTTGAGACAGGTTCTTCCTGTTAGGAGGCACTACTATACAATCAACCTTACAAACCATACACTGCCCTGCACTAAATTCACCCTCGAACATGCACCCAATATGGGTCTCGTGAGATCTCAGTTAAAAATAACCTTTCAAATTTGTTTTTACTACCTAGTATGTTTTTGCAGTTATGATATTTTTTATGTTTAAATATAGTTGGCCATAATTTTCATTACATTTTGATTCTTCATGTTTTTGAAAGTCTTTGAAAGAAATATGCAAGGCAAAACATGCAAGTAAAATATACTAGCCATCAACATTCCAAAATAAATGCGACAATTACATGGTAAAAATGCTAAAGCTTAGCATCAAACAGTTATTCTTCAACTTCATAATAGTGGTAGTCTCTGAATTTAAGGGCCATATCAAGATAATTCATGTCCCATTTTGATGTTAGATATAAAATTAAATGTTTAAAAAATATAATAAGCATTTTTATTTTTATTTTATTGTATTTCAAGTGTGATAATAACTAATTGTTCAGGATAAAGAAGTTTTTTTTTTAATTTTTGCATATTTTAAAAAATCGGGTCTGTTCAGACCCATGTTGGATATTGATGATTTGTACTCGGAAAACATGGAAAATTTTACAAATTTGTACTCGGGGAAACGTGGAGAGTTTTGCAAATTTATGCTGGGAAAATGTCAAAATGTTTCCAAATGGGCCCTGACTACGTTGAATTACCCTGACTTTAAAAAAAAAGTCATTTTTCCCTGACTTCTCCGGATATTTTCAAGTTCCCTGAATTTTCCAGGTTTTCCAGGTCAGGGGGAACCCTGCGCAATAGGGCTGATGCGCTAACATTTGACCATATGTTGGGTAGGGATCCTGGCACCGTACATCTTTTCAGGACATGTTCAAAGTCCTCCACTGGCTTCTGAAAAATGTTCAGTAACAACGTTCGCATATCCAGGAGGCGCTGCCGGCACCGATTGTTAACTTCATATAGGGAAAAATCCTGTCGAGAACATGTGCACTCAACTAAAAAACCGCTCGTCAAATGAATAAATTCACATTTGTCTTTTTCTAAACTGTGCTAAGGACGGCGGCGACGTTTCATTTCGCCAAATGGCGGAGTTGGAAAAGAGGAAAAAAATGGCAATTTTCGCATCCATTTGTCGAAGATTTCCCCCCCTAGCTCCTCAGTCGCATATTGCGACGCTAAAATAGCGTAAAAGATTGGACGAGAAGCAAGCCGGCAGCTGTCAATACACTAATTGAAAATATAGCGAAGATTGGCACGTTTAATTTTGCATGAAATAGCGCCGATTTGCTCGCTCCTTTATTTTTCTATTACCGTGGATGCATTCCGGAACGAAAGTGGTTCCATGGAAGCTAAACCGTGAGAATGTACATAACTTTTTTTTGTTTGGTTAACTCAGTGGTTCCCAACCTGGGGGCGATCGCCCCCAAGTTGGCGATTTGGGTTATCAGGGGGGCAATAAATAAGTGGGGGGGGGCGATTTGGGGGCGATGAGTATTCAAAGGAGGAAAAATTAAAATAGTACGTACTGTACAGTAGAAGTTGCCGGATATTCAAGCTTTAACTGAAATCCACCAGCTAGCACAAGGCAGCCATTGAAAAGGTAAAATAAAACAATAACAAAGTTTTCAAACTTTCATTTATTTTGTCAAATTTTAAATGTCAACTTTCTTAATTTTTTCAGATTCCAATTTAAAAATGAACACATGTACTCCTGTTTTTTAAATGTACGTCAATGATCTTAGTGAATTACTGTATTTCACTTCTTTGTTCTTAAAAAAAATTGTAAAAAATGTACATTTTAATTTTTTTTTCAATTTTATTTAAGAGTGACCGGATAAACCTGCTTTGGTTGTTTTTATATAGGGTAAAAAACTTGTTTAAAATGATAAAACTGCTTTATTATTTACACTTTACTTCAAATTAAAATTAGGCATACAATGAAAATGAAAAGGGGGCGATAGGTGTTAGTCAACCTCCAGAAAGGGGAGATAGGCCATAAAAAATTGGGAACCACTGGGTTAACTGGGTTATACCAGAAATTTCATATTCACACTTCTT
This sequence comes from Ommatoiulus sabulosus, assembly GCA_034697705.1. Taxonomy (NCBI): domain Eukaryota; kingdom Metazoa; phylum Arthropoda; class Diplopoda; order Julida; family Julidae; genus Ommatoiulus; species Ommatoiulus sabulosus. The sequence continues at coordinate 4,523 of JAQGAO010003293.1, read as the reverse complement.
TGACTTTTCCAGGTTTTTAAATCAAATTTCCTTGACCAATTACAATGTCAAAATTCACATATATGCCAACCAACGTTAATTATCCAAGATTTTGGAAAATCGACAGTCAAAAAAATTAAAAAGTTACATGAGACAATTTTACAAAATTAGTATGAAAAAATTCGGAAGATGTTGAAAGATTCGCAATGTTCTACTCGGAAAAGACTGAAAATTTTGAAAGGTATTACTCTGAAAAAGTTGATAAAGAGAATTTATCAAATTCGTCCTCGGAATCTGTTACAGATATTGCAAATTTCTCTTCGGAAACTGTTGACCCATTTTAGAAATCTGTAATCGAAAACAGTTGGTAATTTAACAAATTTCTCCATGTAAACTATTAAAATTTTTGATATTTTTTTTCTCGTAAACTGTGAAAAATATTGCAAATTTGTCGTCTAAACTATTGCAAATTGGTCCCCATAAACAGCTTAAAATTTTTCAAATTGGTCCTCGGCAACTGTTTAAAATTTGGCAAATTGGTCTTTCGAAGCTGTCATAAATTTTCCAAATTTGTACTTGAAAACATCTTGTAAATATGTCCTACCAAAAGTTTGAAAATGATGAGAATTTGTACTCGGAAAACTTTGACAATTTTGCACATTTAAATTGTCTTCGGAAAACGTGGAAAATTTTGCAAATTTGCCCTCGGAAAGTTGAGCACTTTGCAAATATATCCTCGGAGATTTTGGATGGCGTCCACATTAACACGTGGAATTTTCCTGACTTTTTCAAAATATAAACTTTCTTCCTGACTTTTTTCAAAATATAAACTTTTTCCCTAACTTTTCCAAATATTTTCCAGTTAATTTCTTGACTTTTCCAAATATTTTCCAAATAATTTCCTAACTTTTCCAAATCTGGGGGAACCCTGGTTAACTTCCGATTGTTCGCTATGTATGAATGTAACGCCATGCATCCTATAATTTTGAAAAACGAAGCCTCGCCAACAACACTCAATTTGTAGAAACGATATTACGCAATTTAATGGGCGTCGATTACGAGCCATTTGCAATCAACCTCAGAAGCAATATCGTCAAAAGCAAACACGCTAATTGATTACGTCACGCATGAGCAAGTGCGCTGCAGATAGCTGATATGTTACATTTTCAAATTTGTGATTTATTTCAGCATCAAAACTCATCGAGATATGATAAATTCGAAACGGAACTAAGCTTTATTACCCTTTTGGAAATGCAACGTGAAATGAAACGCAAAAGCGAGTTTCAAAGGGTTTTCGGTTTATTATAGAATGAGCCATGGCTAAACTACAGTGGAACCTCATTAAGAAGAACTCGCTTTATACAAATTTCTGATAGTACGAACTCATTTCCAGCTAGTCCCTGTTCCAGGGCATGGACGCATAATTCTATTTTTTTCCTTTAATACGAATTCCGAAATCAGATATTACAAATTAACAGTTAAAACTGGCGCATTTTCGAGTTCCCAAGCATTCATGCAATGTTACGTTAAAAAAACCTTAAGGCAATATGTAAATAACTTATGTTATAATGGGGATTTCCCCGATCTAACTTGTTGCATATTCTCATTTATACACGTGGTGTAGGACATCATCCAAGCTTCTCAGCAACTTATGCATGAACATAGTTTTTAGGCCAAATGGTGAAGTCGTGTTATGTCTGACTTCTGATAATACGAAATACGGCTTAAACGAACAAATGTTTTGTCCTTTTAGAATCTTCTCTCGAGGTTCGACTGAATATACACGTCTTCAACTTTACTATTTTTTTTACAAGTTTATACAGTCACGTGATCACTGGCCTTTGTATAAAGGCAATCACTGCGTACACGATCGTTATGCAGTGCTGCCTTCAGATTTCTTGGGGGTGTCATCTGGATCAACAACTGAGAAATAAATACAGTGTATGCATGTATACACATGCTGTACATATCATATTAGTTATGTTTCCGTTCCTATATTTCTTTAATTTATTGCACAAAAAAGCGTCTAGAACAGATTTTTATTAGTCGTAAAATGTTGCTGAAACAATTTTTTTTAATTACGCAGAGTATTACTTTAGAACCTCGTGTATAATGATCCACTATAAGTGGGTGTCCTATCGATCCATTCTCTATGGGAATGTTTTTAAAGAAAACTATTAATTTTTTTATTTTTTAATAGATTATGCCGGAAAATAAACACTTAGCAGTTTCCATATTCCCAGAAATTAATTTTCATCTATTAAAAATTTACAAGATATATTAAAAATGCAAAATGTCAAATTCATAATTATCAATGCCCTTCGGTATTGATAAAAAAATTATCAGAATATTTGACTAACACCAATTCTTAAAAATTCTTATAAAGAATGGACAGATAAGAAACCCTAAAGAAGCTAGGTGGGTTCAGAAAAGTTTGGGTACCAGTGACCTAGGTCCTATGACATTCCACAAGAACTAAGCGATTCTATTTGAGCTAGATGTTTGGCTAGTGACTAATGATATTTGTATATAGTAGCTGAATATATAATAATATATAATTCCTATAATACAAATTTAAAGTAGGCTATATGTATGTAAATGTCCAAATGATTGAAATTTCAGAAGTGCTTTTGGTACGTGCTTATTTCATATAATCACGTGCCAAATCCGAGCTAAGCAAGTGAAATTTCCTAGTCTATTTTGCGTTGCATAAAACGCACCATAGATGGCGCTGAGATTTTCCCCGATTCAACCATCGCAATACGAGTATCACTTTGCGTGCAAAGACGTGTTAAATATTTTCGTTATACATAGGCCTACATGTATGTCCTTAATGCTAACAAGCAAGGGCATGACTGTTGGTGCCATTTAGTATCACTCTCAACGCCTGAGGGTGCCACCAGCATATTTCAAAAGAGTGACAACCCAGTATTGACTTCGCATGCCCTAGGCCCGCGTGCAATTCGCATATTGATCCGCGTGTATCGCGCCGCTGCAGGGCTCCGGGTTCGGCCCCCGCGCAAATTGCGGATTAGACGTGACGTGATTATGAATTTTAGACTTAATTTGATTAAAACTTTGCGTTCATGGCTTAATTAAAATGCAAATTAAGCCGCGTTTCTAAACCCGAGGCTCACGGCGCCCAACCTTGGCCTGCGTTTTCCGGTGTAGCCAAGCAGGATGAACCACGTGCCAAATTGCGCTTTCCAAATTCGTTTCTATAAGCCCAAAAGACCAATTTCTATTTTCATAAATCGCAGTATGCAAATATGGCACGCCTCTCGTCTGCCAGCTGAAGTCGTTACGACTACCTCGAAGTTGGCGCGTTGCTTTTTTTGCTCAGTTTTCATCCTTTTTTGGGGGGTTTTGGGTTCTCCAAGAACGACTGGAGCATTTCATAAAAATAATTTGGCTGCAATCCTGAAAACATAACAGATGAGGCAATCATCCACTAAGATGCAAAGACGTTTTGCACATAATGCAAATTTACTGTACAACTGTTGGAACTGAAAAATAACATGGTTTCAATTTTCCCTCCACTGGAATTGCCACCAGGGTTGAGCCACCAGACCCACTTTTTAGGGGATTGTGGGTAAACATAAGGAATTGCAAGAAAACAGCTTTATCACCAAGTTTAATCGCTGTTGTTGTTGTTGCATCTTGAATGAGCACTATACAGAGTATAGACCACAGCTAAACACCTTTCCCAATAAAGTTCAGTTAAGTTAAAGAAAAGTCCAGTCTCTCTACTTCATGCCAAAACCCACAACAACATTGTGCAGACGTCCGCAATAATGGCAAAACTTTGCAAATGCACATGTTAAAAACCTGTAGGTTTCAACATTTTATACTGCATTTTACGTGAGTCCCCGCTGTAAGTTTTCCGTTACGTACTTTGATCCAAGTTGGACTCAACTAGAGTAACGGAAATCTATGTAAAACCTGGAAGCATGAGGATAAAAAGAGGGGAAAAAGGAGAATTTACATAGAAGTTATAAAGAATGTGTAGAAATGAAAGTTATGCAATATTGAAAAGATTTTGTTGAATAAAGTAAGCCAAAATTAACAATGGCCAACTAATCTAGGTTTTACACAGCTGTTTCTTGCGATCACTTGATTTTCTTGAGTAAATTATGATTAAGTTTCATAGAAATGAATTGTTTTGAATGCATTCAGATTTGAAACTCAAAAACAGAAAATACGATGTAATAGAGGATAAACTACGTGTATAGATATCAGACAACAGTTTCTTGCGATCGTGATTTTACTGAGTGAAATATGCTTAAGTTCCTTGAAAATAGTTTAGTTTTGAGTGAATGACAAAATCCATTCACAACTGAAAACAATATGAAACACATGAAAATAAAGCAATCAACAAGCGATTTCGGGCTTCTGCAGACCGTGACAATAAAAATGATCGTGTCCCTAGTGAAAATTCTCATGTATGGGACCCATGGTGAATGGGAGTATGGAACAGTGGGACCCATAGCTATGGGTCCCATACTCTATGGGACCCCATAGCAATGGGTCCCATACTTATGAGA
>JAQGAO010003292.1:0-17347 GCA_034697705.1 Ommatoiulus sabulosus | reverse complement strand
AACCATGAAAAACCACAATCGAGGATAGCCGACCCGGGAAGCGAACCTGGGTCTACCGAATGCAAGGCGAGAATGTTGAGATTTGCTTTCAACTTTCAAAATGGTATGATGAGTCGGGGAAGGAATTATGAGTCATAGGGAGCCTTTTCCTTCATCTCAATTTCTTTTCAAATACTTGGGTGGGCTGAAAGCTACATGTATGCTAGTAATTGGGAAGTCCTGTTGATCATGCTTCATTTCTTTTGTTTATTTTTGCATTATTTGGTCTATTAGTATGAAAATTCGTTACTACCAATTATTGGCAAAGAGAAATCTGAAGTTTAATATAGGCTGTTTTTAAGTTATTCTTAGCCAATTGCACAGACCTTGAGCTCATTTTTGTTTTTATTAAAACTGATTATGATCAGTAGTTAATTAGACCTGTGTATTCATGTTTTACGAATTTGGACTTTGATGATGTTAATATTAAGAGTCAATTTATTAGTTTTATTATTTGTAATCCCTTTTTCTCCCATCAGTTTTTTCGCAGTATCCCGCAGCGCAACCTTGGTTATTGCTTATATCATGAAGCACACTAATCTCTCCGTTCAAGAGGCTGTTACCAAAGTCAAGGAGAAAAGACCAGTTATTAGGTAATGAATTATTGATTTCCTGTCATTTTTCACGATTGAATTTTGGCTTGAGCTTGCATCAGCAATATGCTTAAGGCATACAGTGCATTAAAACAATCTTTCGACTTCTTCATCACTCAATGCTTATCCTTGGGTTAAATAACCTTTCAAGTAATTGCCTTTTTTCTTCTTTCAGCCCAAATCCAGGTTTCTTGGCTCAGCTGCAGCTGTATCGAAAGATGAACTGCAAACTCGATTTAAATAAACTGGAGTACAAGCTGTTCAAGTTGGAGAACTTCACCGCTGAATTGAAGAAAGGCAGGAATTTTGACTTGGTGAAGAGCATCATGGCTAAAGATCCTGGAAATTCAGACAGCAACAAGGATGCGGACGTGTACAAGTGTAAAATGTGCAGGTTAGACTACTGAATGATGCTGTTCCACGCCGCTACCCTACTAATCATTGCATAAACGAAGTAAAGTTATCAGAAATAATTTACTTTGTTTCCAAATGCAATTTAGGCGTCAATTGTTCACCGCTCTCAACGTGCTCGCTCATTCAGTGGGGCAGAGACCCACTTGGTTGGACACAACGTGGCAGGTGGGCGAAGAAACGGAAGAAGGACAGTGCTCGCAAGGGCTTTTCACTGAACCCCTCGAATGGATGGAGGAGCCACGCAGTACTTTGCAAGGAAAGGTAAGTATGCAACTCAATCAATTTTTTTCTTTTGTGATAACTTAGCTCGTTTGAAGAAAATTACATGGCTGGCTTAAGAAACTTCAAAAGAATGCAAAATCGCATGTGCAAATATTCTATGGAAGCTTATTTTAATCTTCTAGTGTGCAATTTTGCATTTTCATCAAATTTGGTTTTTTTCTTTAAAAAATCGACGATTTGAACATTTATAACCACATGGGGGAAATAGATCTTGAATATATAATACTTCCTTAAAACGAAAGTGCGAGTGTGTTATAATACTATACTTATAGTGTATAGGGTTGTAATTTCCTATGCATGAGTACGATGGTAGTTAAATTATTTGTGTTTTTCTAGCTATCCTGTCCGAAATGCAATGCCAAAGTGGGAAATTTCAATTGGCTAGGTAATGTTTTTTTTTGGACATTTCATCATCTTCGTGGTTAGATAGCACTCATGGCATATTCAAATTTAGCGGTGTTTCTTCAATGTTGTTTCTAATCAAATTTAGGGTCCCAGTGTCCTTGCGGGGTCAAGGTGGTTCCTGGATTCCACATAAGCTACTCAAAGGTTGATGAGTGCAAATCGGCTCAGAATTAGGCCTTGGCAAGCCGCATCTTTTAATACCCCAGCGGTTTATCATGAGCGAAGCATCTACCAAATGCGAGGAGTTTTGGAAGTGAGCGGCTCATTCGTAAATAACTCAACGATCAGTGAATCTATTCGTTCGCTTTATTCGAGCTTTTGGTTAACGAGGACCGTGCTCACCTTTTTTTAGCGCAGGCTTTAACATTTTGGCCAAGTATTTTACGACCATTGAATTATCTCTTTTTTAAGTACAGTATACGCAGTGGCAGCGAGCCAATGAAGGATTGGGCAGATTTTTAAACTTACAGATAAGAATCGAAGATTCAGTCGAACCTCCTACTTTTATTCATCTCGCTCTGGCCAGTTTGTTTCTTCAGGTTTGATTGGCTTTAATGTGCAATTTACAACATCGTTTACTCCAGTGTAATGTCTGGAGAACTAAAAAAAAGCTTTATAGTACAGGGTGTGAATTTTTTAAAATTGTAGCTTTATACTTAAATTTACAGTTTGTATAACTGCAATTAGAAATTTGAAATCTATTTACCTTCATCTATATAATTTCAGTTTGTAATGACGTCGTTCAGATTTGGTAAAGGGAATTTTCTTCCGTTATTTGGAAGTGAGTGTGCAATGCTCAAACCCAGACCTAGTTCAGGAAATATTTTTTTTAAGTAGAGTATCATACATGTAAGCTCTTTCTTAAGTCTAGATGAATGTATTTCTAAAAATAAGCTCAGAAAGGATGTGCAAACCTGCCATTTCGGTACCTTGTATGAGGACATTTCGCTGCTCGGCTCTTATCTGCTGAAAATCTGCTTTTGTCTATTTGCATCATGAAAAGACTCAATAATTCATACCTAAGTTTCTTCGTTCAGATATTCTGCACGTCTTGGTAGAAGTAGAAAATGCCAACTGATTTTCATAACTTTTTTGTAGAACAAGGTTTGAATCTCAGAGTTTTTATCATGAAAAATTGGATAATCATTACCAGTTAAGTACAGGTACTATACCAGTAGTAAGTATGGGTTAATTTTTCAAGACTTTTGCCTTTCACGGTGCAAGTGATGGAAGTTTTGCAGGACTAAAAGGAATTCTCATCAATATTATTTTTAATACATCCTTTTTTTCTGTGAAACCTTATTTTAGCCCAATGGCTTGCCAAATGATCAAATATTTTCGCCATAGGCGGCACTCAAATACTCACAATTCCTAGTCTTTAAATAACTTTATTAATGCATTCCTTTCTTCGATTTGGAGTATATTTGAACAGTTTATATATGAATATATATATATACACACACGCGCATAAACATGCACGATTGATATATCGTGATGTGCAAGCTGTTTCGTACTGACTTAATCGCGGCTAAAACCGTTCGCAGCAATATATTAATTTATTGTTAATTTTGTCGTACCTTGTATCACTATTGTGAATATATTGCATATATACAGTACACTCGTAGTTGTCATTTTAATAGTTGTATTAGTTTGCAGAATCCTGAACTACAACAGGCGAACTTCAGCGCCTTCATTGAGTATGTGCTTCAAAACTGAAGATCAGCATTAGCGGATTTCACTTACCATAAATACGGAAATAAACGCCGGGGCGCTTGTCTGCAATTTTTAAGAAACCCCCCGGCGATTAATTAAGGTAGGCGCGTATTGCCGGTCCGGCTTTTATTTCCGTATTTACGGTAATTTAGGTACGAACGCAAAATTATTGTATATTAACAGCATTTGAGCTATTGATTTACGCGTGGTTGGTTTGGTAAAACCGTGAAATTTCACTATTTGGAACTTACAAAACTGTGAATCTTTCAGAAATTTTTGTAAAACTTCAACACCGAATAATTTGTGCTTAAGTTTTGTATTGTCTTTCAACTTACTACTATTGAAAATGATAAATTTTAATAATAATTACAGGAATTATTTTTCTGTTTAGTCCATGAAATTACGTGATCATATAACATGGCTAAAAGATCCACCATTATAATTCCTCAAATCTGTCAGTTTGGACTTCAAAACTGCTAGGTTTTGCACATCAAACATGGGTGTAATTTGCTAGTGTTCCATCCCTGTCCAGCAAGTATTTTAGTAGCAATGTATGTTCCAGAAAAAAAAAATGCATTTATCGTGGAATGGAATCGATTTGGCCTCGTATTTGACGTCATTACCGCAGGTTTTTGTAACTAGGTGAGTGATAGTGCACAGTTGAGACTTCCTTAAACCTGCACCAAAATTCCCACGAATCTCCATTTACAAATCTCCAATTTCTGAGGGACCATTTTATTCCTCCGAGTGACAACTTATTTACAATACGTATTGTGACTACGAGCGTTTCGCCAACCCTAATTGAGTAAAGGCAAACTCTTCAATCTTAAATGAAGAAAGGTGCTTTTAAAATAATTAAAAGACATTCATCATTAGCAACAAAATATTTAACGTAGAATGCGAAGATTTTCGAGAAAGTCATAACTAGTTGAATGATATTGACGGTACACTATATGAATATTATTACTATTGTTCAACGTGAGGCTTGTTGTAAGTCGTACACCTCTATTGTGTTCTAAACGACTGAAACTGCTGAAGTGGTCACTTGGCGACGTGGGGTTTGGCATCGGCTGCTGAGAATGAACACAGGCTTTCCAGGGGTGGACGAGCAATGGTGCCAAGTAGGAGAGCTAGCTTGGCAGCCATTGGTGCGGTGGATTTTAACTTGTGTTCGTCCGGCGTCATCTGCACAAAGAAGAATTATGGGTAAGAATCAACGTTTTATCTCTTAATTTTTTTTGCAATGACTCCGGAACATACCTTGTCACAAACATGTCGATAAATAACACCATCGCCATTTACGTGGAAGGTAGATAAGCCATCATACCAACTATGAAACACATAAAACTTTGATTTTATTTTACTGCATCTTTATTTGATTTATGTAACTAAGAAAATGTTTTCCTCTGATATCAATCCATTCACTCATCGAGAAAGAACCAGAATGAGTCCAAAACTTACTCGATCTCTTTATCTTTAACGGTGTTGTAATTCCAGAGCCTGAATTTCCAGAACTGCAGCATGGCTCTGAGTGCGGGCACGCCTCTGATTCGCCACCTAATCCGAACAGTCCCATCTTCCGTGTGCTTTGTCACCTTCAGGAGTTCCATTTTGACGTAAGCGAATTTAAAATGACCATACACTCTTAACATAGACATTTGCGTGATATAGGAGCTTATCCCGCTGATGAAATGATGCAAAGACAAAAATAAATTAAAAAACATAAACGTGATTATGGGTGAATTTTGAGAGCGAATAGTTAGGTGCTTACTGTGAAGTTACACCACGTAGGTTGTCCTCAAACACTATTTTAGGGTGGTAAATGCTGTAGTCTAGAGGTCTGACGAACAAATTTGGTAGCTTTGAATAAGCAATTCAAAATGGCGTTAAATATTGAAATTGCACAACAAATTCCAACCAAATGATTATGTACTGTTAAATTCTCCATCAGCTGAAGCAACCAACTGACTGCACACTCACCGTATCAGTTAGCCTATTGAGAATTAAGTCTAATTGTTGCTCGGATGGTTTCGCCGACGAATCTTGTGCTGGCCGTCCATTCTCACTCTGACCAGTGGATAGGACCGTGCTGCTTTCCGAGACCGCATTCTGGGTTGGCTTCATCGACCACATCGTCGCTTCCTGCATGGCATTCTGCATCGTGCCAGACAGAACAGTCACGGAATAGTTCTCCCTTTGAATGACGTCGCGATGCAAATCGTCTTCTAACAACTGGCTACATAACACGGAGGATGCAGTGTTACGTAGCATGATGTCGTCCGGTGTCTCGGCTGCGGGTTTCACAGCCATATGCAGGGCTGGAATGCAAGCAAGTACTCCAGATCTGGTGAGCGTTAAAAGGTCGTTCGAAGCACACGGAAAATGCGTCGTCCTCTCTGTGTTCCATGTGTTACGGTGGTCTAGAAACTGAAACCAAGAGTAAATATGTGAACGTATCTTAATTGGTGATAACAAAAAGATGGATTATGATTCATGCGCAGTTTTTTAAGGGGATTCATTGAAATCAAAGGTATTTTAAGTAATAATGCAATTTCATTTAATTTATTGTATGTTTGCCTCAGTCAACCCTGCATTGATGACAATACGTTTTCTGTTTGGGTACAACGTACCAGTATAGTTCTATATATGCAGTACATGGATGTGGGGTGTACCCTAACATACAGTAGGTATAGCCTAACAATGAATGGTTTGGGGCCCAAAATGTCCTTTCCCTCCTCAGGTAAGAAATAAGGACAAGCTCAAAATAGTTGTGGGAATCAGCTCTTGTTTTGGCCTTGGAACGAATTAATATATTCCAAATCAAATTAATTCAAAATACATGTCCTGAATAACCAAATTGGGGCTATTATTAACATGTTGGCAATATTACATACAACGATTCTCGTACAGATTTATAGAACTTACGAAATTGAGCCGATCATTTGTACAAAAATATCATTCGTTACCTCGTTTAGAAAACTTGAATGGGCTACCCTCGGTAGTCCAGTGTTCGAGGTAGATCTTTTGCCATTAATAAGTGCTAATTTCGGATGCAAATTAAATCTGATCGAACGCAGACAAGTCGTCATAGTTGCGAATGCCGACTAAATCACAAGGCTAGCCAACTGGTTTTAAATTATATTTTTGATATTTAATTTTCGGTGGCTAAAACGAGTTTCATCGAACGAAGCATGGCCAGACTGACGCACGCGCAGAAGTCACGGGCGCCGCCATCTTGAAACACCAGACTCGTTCAAAACGCGTCCCTGATAATTGCTTTTAACGATTTTCAACTATTTCTTTCTGTCGTTTATTACAATTTTATGAAATAATACCCGAAAACGTTCACATATAACGAGCGCGTTCATTATTTTCTCATCCAAATTTGTGTGATATTGAAATAGATTGAGTATTCACATGGGACCCAAAAGTATCATTCGCATACTCGGTCCCATTAAAAAAAAACATTAGAAATGCGTGTAGGTCGGTAATGGAATTCCTGACCTTAACATATTCGTATTCGTTATTTATGTATCGCTGGTCCCACTTATTTCATCGCGAACAGAAACACCGCAGACACCCGTTTCGAATTTGGCGCGCCATCGCTAGCAGCGCCACCGCCATAAGCGCGCGCCCAGCAGCGCCCCCGCACGGCGTTCCAACTTCCGAGTCGCGTCTCTCCTCCTTTTTAGATTAGTGATTTTTCCGTCGTCCCCAAAATGCGAAATAGCGGAGTTATTCGGGAAAATCCGCTCCCGTTCAGAGTACGTAAGTGAGCGCCAATCGGATATGCGATTCTCGTCATTTGGCCAGTCGTTTCGGGCGGATTATTTCTTGAGTCTTCGCAGCAGTGTTGTGTAGTAGAAGCAGCAAGCAGCCGCTGGTAATGCTGACCAGGTAGTCGAGCTGGTCCTCATTGGCAACATGACCATTAGGCCTAAACGCAGTGCGTTCCTCGAACCCCTTTCGCTCCATGTGTGCCCTTAATTTCTATCTGCCACCTCGCTTATCACGAACACCATGGGAATGTTATTCATCTTTCACGCGCGCCTGCTCGTTTTCGGCTCGCTGATTTTTCTATTTCGTGACGTGGCGCCGCGTATGGAAATGTCACCCCAGGAGAAAAACCAATACAAGTAAGTTTTCTAGATCGAGCCCATTGCTGCCCTTTTCCCTCACCCTCTTTTGCCATGCGACGAAATCGCCTCGTTCGTCGACTTTTGTTTCTCAACCACTTTCCAGCGTGTTTGTTTCCAGGTATTGCAGCGTTTTGGCCACTTTTCGTGGTTAGGCCTAAAACGCTGTGGCTCTCAGGGTTGGGCACCTTTCGCTATTAGTCTGATAAAGCGCTTAGGTAATCCTTAGTTAGCTCGTGCCCGACTCTGGTTTCAAATTTGAGAGTGCTGTGATCGATTCGAAACGCGCAATCTTACGAAACCCAGACTCGAAGCTCGGTCTCTCTCTCGCCAGCTACGGTCGCGTAATCGAGATAACCTAATTTTCCGTTTAATTAACAAAGTGCAAATAGCTGCCAGGCCTGTTGGCAACGGTGACATCAATTTCTGGTGCATCTGGAAATGAACGACGTTCGAGCTTGTTGCCCTGCAGCTGAGGAAGGAGCTAGTGAAAGCAGTTACTGTCTCTGGGCAGATTCTCAGAAAAGTGCATTGGGGTCCAAAATGACAACTCCCTGGACTTGGCGAATTGTAAAACGATGGAAATGTTAATGTCCCGACGTTGCGCGAATGCATCAAAATCAGTTGCCAAGACAGTTTACTTCCTAGAGGCAAGATGTCTCTGCTGGGTAAATTTTCTTGCCGTTATTAAGGGAGCAACTTGACGATCGAATGACATCAGCTGACTTCGCAAACGCCCTGAAACAAAGTTTAAATGTTGCGTTGTATTTTACAATCGAAGACTACACATTTTTGCTTGTAGACAGTCGTTAAATTGTCGTTTATTTCAATTTACCTAGCCAAATAAAAAAACAACAACATACTTTCATCTGTATTGCTGAGGTTATGTTAACACGAATATACTTGGGCTATCTGGCATTTAAAATGCTGCGTTGTGTAGATGTCTAAAAACTGGTTGTCTGCCCATTACCTTGACTGATGGCGTAATATAGGTAGCGTCTACATGACTTTTGTATTCAAAACTCGCATTTGCGTGAACAGGAAATCAGTACATTGTAATCTGCAGTCTGAGTTAATTTATAGTGATATTGGAACATGCGTTGTCATCGTATTAATATTAAGTTAAAATAGAAAAAAATGGAAATAATTTCATGACATGTTAATTATAGTTTCAACCTTGAACACAAATATGATGGGTAACTTTAATTTGCATCATCATAGGTCTATCTTTTGGAAGCGCGTTCCATATAGTCTTAATTTAAAGAAATTTTATCATTTACATGTAGATAACTTAGAAAGTTGACATTTGGAACATGATCTCTCCTTGTGCCTTACATCCCTCACTTCCAACCAACCAACCAACCAACCAACAGGGCCACTCACAAAGCTCAGAGTTCATGACCTCTCACAAATGGCGTTAAATTCAACTCTCTATCTCATGATAGAATTTGAAGACAGAGACGTGGGTGCTAGTGAAACAGTACCCGTTTCAACATTAAAGTACTGAAAAGTAGACAATGGGACAATGGACAAAGTACAAGTAACTGTTCTGTACTTTGCATATTGAGTCAATTCGAATTGAACCGAATGACACGGAAGCGTTAGCAGCGTGACGCCTGCGCAGGCTTGCTTCATCGACACTTGGTAAATACTCAGCTGGAGATCCAGCTGAAGTTCGTGACAGTGAATCATCCGTTTTAGGGCTGCCTCGCTTTATTCATGAGCTACAGTATAGCGCAACAGGCATGGAAACTCAAGAAGGTTGGGATGCAAGGTTATTACACTCCATTTTCCCTGCGTGCTCGTAAAGCAAATTTGCCTTAGCAGAAAAAAACATTTGTATAATTCAGCGAGTTGTAAATCCATTCACGTGTAACGAGGTGGCCTTCTTTAAAGGTGGGTCCTCACCAAGAGCGCCATAAGTGTGGCGCGCGTTAAATAGGCCACTTTACACCAATTTGGTAGACACCAACATTAAATGCCATGCAGATTACATGTACTCGTCATCCTGATTATCTGATGTTGGCTGTGCATTCCCAAATTCGTGCACCATCTATGAGGATTTATGCCTACTGCACAAAAATGACGCCTAGAGATACGCTCTTGCCATGTTTTCGTAACTGGCTACACATTTCGAGATGTCAGCGCCATCTATGTGGTATTCTGCGCAACTGCTGGAATGGAGAAGTCGCAAACCCATCTTGCTAGTGTAGGGTATGTGGGAGAATTTCCCAATAAAAGCAGTGGCGACGGATCGCGGGACTTAGATTTGTTACTAACATTAATGTGAATTTATTTTCAAACATTCAATGTTTCGGCCCTCAGGTCTTCATCGGGAGTATATATAAAAATTGCATGATGAAATTTACACCGATGAATGCATATGCTAATACCATTTAATTTCTAATTTATGTGATTGAAATTTACCTAAGTGGCAAATCTAAGTGTCGCCCTAGTGGCAATCACCACTTGAAGAAATGACAAGATTTACATTAATTTAATTCTAAGTACAATAAAAGGGCGTCAGAGTTAAGCAGACGTATGAACGTGGAAGCAAATTGGAAACCATTTGAAATTCTAGTCGATTTTCTAGTCGATTTAAAAAAATAGCGCGCATAGCGGCCCGCATGAGTATACAGTCAGTATGTAATGGGAAAAAAAACACATTTTGCTTTCATAATACATGTACAGTATCTGAATTTTGTAATTTTTTGCACACGCTAGAAGCAGACAAGCAAACACATTTTACTTACAAATACGATATCGGAATAAAAATTTTGATTTATACCTGCAAGATGGCACACAAATCAGTATAACATTCTTTTCAATGTCATTTCAATGTCTTTTTACCGCACTTTAATTCTGTCTTATGAATAATTCTAACGTGTGCAAAAATATTGCTTGCACGTTTATTTTTGAAAGCTTTTTCCATTCGGTAGGCCTATCTATCGGTAAGTTTATTAAGAGCAAATTTACATTATGATTCAACAAAAATTTTAATTTGCTGTGTGAGTCTGCATGCATATTAGATTTAGCGCATAGTTAGAATGTATGGGATTAGGTACATGGAAAGATATATTTAATGAAATTATTCAAAATCTTTCGGAAATTTCAGAATTACATGTATTCGGAATTTTAATTCTCTAGGTAGTAGTTGAATCAAGAAAAAGTGGTACATTTTTCCTCATTTTCGAAAAGGGTTGCTGACAGCAAAACTACCGAAATGAAATCAAAATGAAATTTGGTCCCTAGCGATTTTCGTTTCTGGTTCGCAGGCACCAGACACTTGCTTATGAATCATTGGTATCGAGCATTAAATTTTCAGCAAGATCCTAGCCTCAGGTTTCTGGCATTTGTCTTTTGTATTTAATAAAACAGCCATTTCGCTCTGCTATACCCTCGAAAATGATCAGTCATGATAAAAATTGTAAGAAATTTATCATTTGATCGTATAGTTAATAATTTAAAGATGCGCAAAAACAATATGAATCTGCTTTTATTCAGAAGTTAGGATAGGAATCATAAACAACACTTCAAACGTGAATTTTTTTTCATCAACGTAGATACGTGTAGTCTTTTGTAAGATTTATACTAAATTATTTTAATGTTATCCAATAATTTACTTATTACGACACATTTTTGTAATTTCTTAATTTCTGACATGGCTTTAAATTGCTTAAAACGACCTTAATCGAGTAATAAACCCCAATACCTATAAAGCTAGAAATTTCAAATGCAATTCCTTTTATAAATAATACATATTTGGAAACTATTTTTTTCCAGCGTAAAATTGTGTCATTCAAGTCTCCTCAGTCTTACAAAATCTATTACGTTTCTCTGTTAATTTTTTTTAGAAAGTAAAATGTTCGCAAATTGGAGAAAAAATCATTTCCAAGGGCACCCTTGATTTGAATTACTTCGATTTTTCGGATTTTTTCCGTTGACAACACGCCAATTACACTAAAAACAATGCCAAAAATCGTTTCTTCGATATACTAGTTAAAGAACGCCGTCCTCAACTAGTGTTGTTGGTTGATTCAAATATTGACTTGCATGTATAACTATTGACCACAGTATACGAAAAGACCAGTATGGTAACTCCGTGTCGGCACTTATGATGTTCAAACGGAGAGAACGACTGAAGGCTGAAGCATGCCACACGTGACAATAATGTAACAGTATGAACAAAAAAAACTAGTTCACTCAAGTGAGTAAGTGAATTACTACGTCGTTCACTTTAGTTCACTTAAATCCTTTTCGAACTACTTCATATGACTAACTCGCTAAGGGTATTGTACCCTCCTTTTCGAACTAGTGAATGACAAACTAGTTCAGTGAAGTAGTTCACTTTGGTGAGTGAAGTGGAAGTGAGTAACTCACTTAAGTGAACGACGTCTCACTCGTATACACTATTCCTGTGCGGCGATGCGAACTCATGGCTAGGTAAAAGTGGGCGGAGTCACCATACTGGTCTTTTCGTACACTGTGACTATTGACCTAAAGAGGCTTGTGTTCGTGACAACATTAGTTGTCATCTCCGGGGGCTGACCACAAAGGTTTGCTTAGAAGGGACGTCCATAAACAGTGCAAGAGACGGCTTCACCAAAATAGAAAACGTGATCCGCTTTACTCGAAAATCATGAACTGCCCATGTTTTATTGCAAAATTTGAAAATGTAAACAGGCGCTTCGATTGAGCAGATAATGGGTCTTCCAGTTATCCGTTATCTACATTATATAATAAGGATTTTCTAAGATAAAATTCTTTATTCTCAATGAGTTTTTGTCCAGATACGTTATACTGTAGAAGGCAAATAACTATGAATTGTTAATTTTACATTTATAAATTTCCAACGCGTATCTTTTAAAGTTATTTCAAACTTTATTTTTTTATTTGTTGCATGTATTGACGCTTTTAGCCATTCCTGTGACGTTTTTCATTGATTGGGTAAATATAAAAATGTGAAATTCACAATTGATAATATATTCATAATTCATCGTCACCTAATTCATTTTTTATTGAAAATATTGTTTTCTATAACATTATAATAGTTTGGTTATCATATTATATAAAATTATAGTAGTACTACCACTAGCTATTGGAAGTTTTGCAGACATCCTTCATGCATGGACAGTCCCCATTCGACAACAAGATTGGCAGTTGCGTAAATTAATACCATATTTCAGTTTTCAAAAATTGATGGTTTACTACCATATGCATCCTCCAAGGTATTTTTTTCCAATTGTTCTGCGAGTGCATGGCACGGCTGGCAGCTGCTAGGCCTTGATACCATAACCCAAATGCGTCTCAAGGAGACCCAATTGCCCATTTTTAAAAATCCAGGCACAGACGGCTGGTACGCCTCGAAACCCGGCCTCTGGAGAACATACATGTATTTGCAGTTTCTAAACGTTTCTGGGTTGTTCAGTTTTCGAACTAATCTGCGCGCTTTAAATCGCCATAAGCATGAGGGGAATTCGGGCTTCGCATCGGTGAAATTTCACATCCCAGGAAGGGAACACGGTTGCGTATCTCCCTGTTCTCTCAGCGCGCGAAAGATCCCGAAACCTGTTTTTCTGCCCAGCCAACCACCGAGCGTTTTGCCGCCTCTTACGCAACGCTTTATGCGAATTTTCGTAACACTGGGAGGCGGAAGGAAACCGTGCCTCGACCCTGCTAGGTCTTTCCATTGGCACCTCCATGAAAAACTGCGTAAAATGACGTCATTTTATTCAAATGATGCGGTTTTTAATGGCGAAAAAATGTCATTCTCCGCCATGCTTTTAGGGGGTGAATTACCTGCCCCAATTTTCGGATACTCGTTCTTTATTTGTCGCGTGATTGGCGTGATTATACCAGCACCTTTCGACGTGCTTCTTTCAGCTTCTTTCGTGCTTGTTTTCAGCTTCTTGTTTCCAGCTTTGGGGCGCACACTGAATGCTGATATCAGCGTGTGGTCAGTGTGCTTGGAGGCGCCACTGCATGCGTTATGCTAGGTGAAACATTCCGCGTAAAACCTAAAACTTGCACATGCGCATTAACATTTCATGAGTGCAGGACACGTTTTTACAGTATATAGGCGGCATACAATCGATGCGAACACTTTTGACCAATAGTGACCAATTATGTGCAACTCTGTGTCTTAAAAATCTGCTTTCGGATTTCCAAGTATAAGCTCTTCTTGTAAGCTCAGCCTGGCTCGGCTAAGCTTTCTTTGCCGAATTCTAATCCCGCTTGGTGGCGCTAGTGTACGCCGAGTGGTAAGCGCCTGCAATAAGCATTCTTTGTGCTCGCCTCCTTAAGCTGGTCATACACGAGGCAAATTATATCTGGAAATAAATGGAAAGAATTTGCGAGAAAGTTATTTCGCCTGAAACGATTGCCTATTCCTGCAACTACGGAGCGATACTTTAAGAATATATCCCTACGTACGTATACGCAGTATTTGACAGCAGCGTTGTTTCAAAGGGAAATACATGTAGCTGTAAACGAATTTTATTGCATGCAGTGCTTTCATTCCATCCTATGACGTATGTCTTTCCTGATTGACTATCGAACAGAACGAAACTTTTTGCATGACTGTAAAACCTATGACGTCAGTTTCTTTCCGTAAATAACTTGTTCAGAATAGGATCACTTTCTATTCTGGAAATATATCTGGAAATTTGTTTTCGAAGGAAAGTTTTACCAACACACGTGGGAATATCAAGCAATAATATATCTGGAAAGAATTTTCGGGATATAATTTGCCTCGTGTATGACCAGCTTTAGGCGAGCAAGGATTATACATGTACATGCAACTTCCAGATGTATTTTTCTCTCTGAAGTTGAACTCGTCTATTCATGTATATTCTTAAGGCTATTCATTCTTTTCTCTTCATTCCACAATTAATCTTGAGGTTAGAAACCTTCCTTAAATGTAAAGTTTGTATTCTAAATTTTAACACTATAGTTACCCAGACAGAAGCTTTACGAATCGTACTTTTGCAGTTTTGAAGTCGCGTGTGCAAAATCGACGTGCTTATTGGTTTGAAAAATTCACTCGATGTTGCATGCATGACTGCACGACTGCCAAAGTAAGATTCGTATAAGCTTCCGTCTAAACACCCCTGTTGTTGGCATAAGCTTGTAGATCGCCTTGGGCTACAAAGATACAAATAGTTGATAACCTATGTCGATAATGTGCCCTTCTTCGTCCAACAATTCATGATGAAGATGTTGATGTAACAGAAATCCTTTCTAACAAAAGAGCTT
This sequence comes from Ommatoiulus sabulosus, assembly GCA_034697705.1. Lineage (NCBI taxonomy): Eukaryota > Metazoa > Arthropoda > Diplopoda > Julida > Julidae > Ommatoiulus > Ommatoiulus sabulosus. The sequence goes on along the minus strand of JAQGAO010003292.1, from coordinate 2,511 downwards.
ATTGAGCCAATAAGCGCATTGGTGCGCCTCTGCTTTTTTCCCCAATCTAGTGACTATAGTGCATGCAACCACTTATTGAAGCGCCTCAACAAAGATGGCCGCTCATATCTTTGATTTGATTTGAAATGGCTTTAAAAAATTGTGCCAATCAGCCACCAGGTGTCTCTCCCATCCGAAAAAAATCTCGTATACCGCATCGTCGAAATAAGTTCATCCGCAGCGTTTTTCGGCTCGCAGGCCTAATTTTCTTTTTCGGTGGCTTCCCTTGATTTGTGTCACTCGTTTATTGATCTTTTCTCTTCGTTTTCCCCGAAGACACGGGGCCTGTACCTTTTCCGAAATATCGTTATTAAGAGGAACAAGAAGAAAAAAAAGCGCGTAAAAGCCGGGAGGAGATAGAGACAAAAACACAGAGATTGGGGGAGGGAACTAAGAGAGAATCCGTTTAAGATATAAAGAGGGATTTCATCCCTGTTTGATTTTTGTTTGCTGGTCGAAAGGCCAAGTTGTTTGAAGAAACTATAGTATACATACACGTACGTACGGGTACAAGCGCCCATATACACTGGAACCTCGTTAAGACGAACTTGAAGAGACGGCAAAATTTGTTCGTTTAAACCATATAGTTCGTATTATCAGAAGTCAGGCAAAACATAACAATAAGAACTAAATACATGTATTAAACAAGTCAAAATATACGCTACAAGTTGTACAGTCCAATGCACATCTGTCAGTGTGCGCGTGCAATTATCGTTTACTTAAATAATGCGTTATATATCGACGATTTTTTCGAGATTATCTCAAAAAGTCTTGGATATCACGCCTTTTGCAAAAGAATTCTCTTGTTTAACAAAAACCGGACACAGTAATGTCAGTAAACAGCAAGCGTAGCTGTTGAGGGAAGGTTCTGCAACTTTTATCGGGGAATTCCCCGTTACAACGTACATGGTAGCGTGAATGCTTGGAAGTTCGAAGTTCGTCTTAAACGAAAAAAATTAACATTATTTGATGTACAGTATACATGCATGAATAACCTGGGACGGGGACTGAAAATGAGTCCGTACACTCATAAATTCGCAATAAGTGAGTTCGTGTTAATGAGGTGCAAGTTGTGCAACGGTATTTTTTGTCACTCATTTTCGTGGCAACGAGACATCGCTCTTGTAGAATGACTCGATCGCCACGCACTGGCCATGTAGGCCAACCTGATTTTTCACTTTAGCCGAGAGTTCCCTGAACCTTCCGAATTCCTGTTTTGGCTTTTATTTCGAGGTGGTTACCCTAAACCCGAGGATGCGCCCGAGTACGATATTCGGCGGGGACCGCGCCCCGTGCCTTGACCGAAGGTTGGCTGGCTTGCTACTCGTACCGAACGGGAGAAATTCTGGTTTTTGATCGAGTTGCGAAAAAAATGTTGCACGCAATAAGAAAACTGGAACCGAAAAATGCGGCGCGTCACCCGGAAACTTTTTGAGACTTAACACGAAAGTTTCGTGGGGGTTCCTTGGACCCGAACTCTTGCGTGTCCTGAACGAAATGTGCCATGCAAAAAAAAAAAAAAAATAGGCTGTTGAAGGAGGCTAATAAACCCAGAAGAGTAATGAAACTCCTTTCCTACAAAAAATTGGGAAAACTTGCAAATATTCGAACTTAGGATTTTGATCTCAAAATAATGTAAAAAACGGATTAACACCGAATTACGAACACTTGATGATTTACGTACAGTGCGTTACCTTTTATGACTCCTCCTCGACGTATGGACAACGATGTTTACTCTTTTTATATGGCCCTTCTTAGAACTACAGTATGTTCACATGACGCTCTTGCCCTGAGCATTTCGAGAAACTGGGGGTGCTCATGCAGAAGTTTTGCGAACCACACTTTCGCAGACGTGAAATCACGCATGCAGTACGGCTAACTGTAATGAGTTTTAAAACAACGATAACCTCAAGGGAATTTTTTAAACCAATAAGCGCGTCGATTTTGCTCAGGTGATTTCACAACTGCCAATTCACGCATCGCAAAGGGTCTGTCTGAGTACCCCGATTGAAGAAAAGTTTCGGTGAAAAGGGCCAAAAAAGCGTTTTCTTTGGAAACGAACTACTGTATATGGTGGGATGAAAAAAGTTCCATTCAAATATTATAAAGCCGGCCATAAACGAGGAAACTTTTATCTGAAAATACGGCATGTTCAAAAAGTTTTTTTTAGAAGGAGAATTACGAGAATTGAAATGTTTTAAGTAGTACAGTACCCCCACCCAGCGCTTTAGGGGTGGTGGTTTGGGTGGGAGGAAACCACCCACCGAAAGTCCCACCCCCTCCCCCTAAAAGCCACCTGACACCTGACACCTGCCGGAAGTGACGTCATCACCTCCGCGCAGATGTTTTCGAAGGAAAAAGGGAAAAAAGGGCGGGAAAATTTGAAAATCGAAGGAAAAACGCGCCAATGAGCATCGCGCATGTTACGAGGCCACGCCCCCTATGCGAAAACGAAGAAAATAGCCAATAACA
>JAQGAO010003291.1:0-17349 GCA_034697705.1 Ommatoiulus sabulosus | reverse complement strand
GCATGCAGTGGCGCCACCAAGCACACTGATCATCACGCAGATATCAGGGTTCAATTTGCGCACCAAAGCTGAAAAAAATTGCAGCTCGCAACAAGTAGGAAAGGAGCTGAAATATGCTACGGGCAGGTAGGCTTCACTCTGCTCCCAGCCATAGTCTGCATACGATTTGTTCATCCAAGGTTGCGTTTCCTTGTGTGAAAATTTCAAAATGGTCAAATTTCAATTTTCAATTTTCAAAACGAGAAACTTCTATACATCAATTATGTAAGTATGTAAATAATTACTCAATTATGTAAAAACTTAGTTGAAATACTAGGCCACTTTGCAACTTAGAACAAGTTGCGCTAAGAAGTGACAGGAAGCAAGTCAACTGGCAATTTCTACAGACGTTCGTCGTTTGGCTGAGAAAAAATACTCAAAGTTGGAAATACATGTACTGTATCTCAAAGCCTTCATTAAGGTGCAGTATTTTGTCGTTAAACTACCTAACACGTATACAGTGTACCTAGTGTACGAAAATCCGGAGCTCACATCCACAGTTTACGAAAAGATCAGTATGCCGACTCCGTGTCGGCACTTTTGATGTTGAAACCACCAGAACGAGTGACGCGTGCCAAACGATAATGGATGATTGAGTGAACGAAAAAAAATGAACTAGCTCACTCAATTGAAAAAGTGAACTACAGTCGACGCTAATTCACTTAAATACGGTTCGAACTAGTGAACGATAAACTAGTTCAGTGAAGTAGTTCACTTTGTTGAGTCAAGTAGGAGTGAGTAGCTAACTCACTTAAGTAAACGACGTTCCCCATAATCCAATATACCTACGCGGCGCTACGAGCACATGGTTGGTTAAAAGCGGGAGTCGGCATACTGGTCTTTTTATATACTATGCTCACATTCGAGTATAGAAACCCTTAAGATAGCCTACTGCCGGAACTTTTATTGATCAAATTGTTTGGATAACATGAGGAAAACAGGGTATTTATATTTAGACGATGTCGAACATTTGTTTGTTTGTCATTGTCAAGTAGTTATTGCACATCTGATACACTAGTTATATTTATAGACATAATCATCTTAAAAATCAATTTTAAATGGCCTTACCACATCTATGATGTGATGCAACGATAGCCCAAAAACGACTTTGAGTGGTTGTGAGGCATTATGGGAAGGACGGACTGATGCATCATAATTGGCCATCAGGTAGCGTGTTAGCCGATATTCTTGTTCATCTCCTCTGACTCGCCCAACTAAAAAATAGCATGAAAAGAAATTCAATAAATGCGGTGGAAAAAGTGGCGCTACAATGATGGGAAACTTAAAAATCTAATTCGCTCGTGCGACATGTTCACGAATAAAATAAGACGATGGAATGTTCTGTGCTAGTGGAATGGTGAAAAAAATAAACCTTTTTTAAAAACGTTCCATGCACATTAATGCAACGTTTAAACGTGCCTCGAGTGCCATAATGAAAATCCATAACTGTACAGCGATGCCTGAACCACGATGTGACATATCGTGATGTTGAACGATCGATTTCAACGTTATGCAGTTCGTGTCAATCCTGCATCTTTGATGAGGGTGGTGCCTGAAGCTAAGCTCGTGGCAAATGACAAATGAAATAATGGCTTCAAATTGGTGGTGGTTTGGTATATGGATATTTCAAACATCCATTAGCTTTTTTTGTGGCATATTTATGTCTGTAAGGAAGTGTTTTATAAGTCATAAATGAATTTAATCATCTTATGTCTACTAAGGGAACATTTGAAGCCATATCAAAGTACGATATCGGTAGGCGCTAGACAGACTTATAAACGGTAAATATGTGATCGTATTTTGTTCAGTTATACTTTCGTTGGTACTGACACATGTGTACACGTCATGCATAATTAGTTGTTTTACACGTTTATTCATTTCTAATAGATATTAGTTAATAGATGATTATAATGATATTTCTTCGGTACTGTACTTTATTGTTCAATATATTTTAGGATGCGTATTATAAACATTAAGATATACTGTATAAATTATATATGCTATTAAAAAAAGAGTAACTGTATATATATATATACACGCTCATCTAACATGAGATTATTTATGTGTTTTTAACGAGTAACCATTTCGGCAACACATTCAGTATCAACTCCAAATTAATAAGGCATCCTTTAATTGCCAATTATGGGTCAGTTTGGCGTACAACAAACTCAGATTTAATGTGTGATGTCTGGACGGAAACTGAACGGAAAATTATAAAAATGTAGAATTGCGTTTAATTAAATATAGTGCGTTGCTCGTAACTAAATACTGTTATTTAATTATTTAATTGATATATACTATTTCGTAGTTGATGTTGCAGCGTTATTTATGAATTTGTTAATTAATCTACATAAGATGAGTACATACACTATACTGTATACATTCACAACTCTAAAATGTTCCATCTTTTGCTCTGCGATTGACAAATGCGGTTGTTAATAATCGCATTCCAATGATGCAAATGTCAAATATCTCTCGCTTATACATGTATATATAATCGTGTTACGTTTTGGCTACTCCCTGCTTTTTAAACTACAGTATATGTCGAAATAAGCAGTTTTAACAAAAACTTCAACAGCCATAGCAAACTTCTTCTTGAGTTTGAAGAAAAGAAGAGACGCCGTTTATGTCATCTCCAGGCTAAAATGTATGAGAGAGCTTTTCTCGAAATTCCAGCTGCTTTTTCTGTCGCAAATTTTTTAAAGGGTGAACCGAACCCAAGCTTGCCTAGTATTGATTGAGCTGGAAATGCGTGTTTAGCCCATAAACACCCACCAAAATGAACGTGACGCGCATTGAAAACCTGTTTTTTTTCTGCTTTTACATCGCACCTCAGTATCTAAACGTACTTTATTTGTAAATAGATTGGCGTCGATTATAGACCACCGTTTTAAAAGGATTCTCCTGGGAGAAAAAAAAAGGAACTCGGTGAATGCTCTTGATTTTTAATGAAGACTAACGCAACAGAAATAGGCCTGTAGTATACTGTATGTAATTGTAGATGTGCGAAACATTCGCAAACTTCGAAACATTTCTATTGTCTAAACGTGACAGTAAGCGCGTTCGTCTTGATCTGATCATACAGGAATTGAATTAGCCGAATGACTAAAATGTTAATCCTTTAATTAAGGGCTTCCTTAATTTACGAAAAACGTATGAAGTAGATGATGTACGTAACATATACGATAACGACTACTACAGTAGTAAATCGTCTCACGCAGGACTTGCACGTCGAAAAGCCTAATTAATTGTTGTCGAATTATCATGGAAAGGATTGCTTCTATCTTCCTGTTGTACTTATTAATGCTGAGTTATAGAGTTCGTGTTACGACCAATTTTCTCAAAAAGTCATTAAACTAAATTAGCACTGCAAGCTAGGACCGAGTGACAATCAGCAACGAGTAGTTACTGGTGATAATTAAATGATAAATCACTTATGTTTCAAACATACGTTATCTACAAGAATTGAACATTTGTGCATTGCATTGTTCAAACAAGCCGAAATTTCCCAAACTTGAACAAAGTATGTATAGCTTGTGTTTTAAAATATCAACAAAAGTATGTTTTGAGGGGGAGTTGAGTTTACATAGACGAAAATGAGGACATTAAAGCATGGATCTTTAAGAAATATTTTTGCAGGATAAGCATGCAGACGCCGATTTTCAACCGATTTATCAGAAGTTCAAGCTTATTTCATGACAACGCCAGTTTCTAAATGTAGGGAATGATTCATTTATTACATCGACATTGTTAGGATCGCATTCTTTCTTCAATAGTAGTTTTTAATCGATGTATAATACTCATTTTAAGGCCAAGGAAAATCTAATTCGTTGAAAGTATGGGTCGGTCCAGACTTTACGGTATACGTATGAACAAAAAAATATTCTCATGAGTTATCCGTTTCTGAGTTTCCTGAGAAAAGGATAAACCATCCAACTATTTGCAATTATGTTTGTCTTCCTGGAAATTATAGTATTTTATGTTTTGCGATTCTGGTTGATCTACAAATTGCATCCCAATTTAGAGTTAGTTCAATTAACACTTGGACGAGTTTTCTACCGACTGCTCGGAAACAGCAACGAACTACGATTACACTTTTTGCGTGTAGGAATAAAAACAATTTAGTAGCACGCTATCAATTTAACCCCAATGGATAAAAAGAAATCAATCGAAAGCGCGCAGTTTGAGGTTTTTCACGGCGCTTTCATTATTTCTCAGTATTAACATGACATATATGCCCACCATCCATCTTTGTCTTTTGAAGAAAAAAATGAATATTAAATGAAAGTTTGATCAGCGGGTTATAGATTGATTTTTGAATAAATCGTTCCGCCCCCTGCGCAGGCACTCAGTCAATGCCATATTATGGAAATAGACTGTAGACAAGCAGTGCGAGAGTACATCGTACATGACTGGAGAGAGGATCACGGGAAGGTCCCTAGCACCTGCCGCACGCTCGTGACTGCAATGAAGAAAATAATGCAGTATGCTAAACATTTCGCTTTCCATATTGAGAATACAAATGGAACTGCTTTACGCAAATAGAATAGCCAATAGATGCCTTAAAAAACAAAGGACGTGGAGCCAATGCATGACATTATTTGTGGTTGCAATACCAACCCCTTTCAGAAAAATGGCTGGAAAACTAAACTAATGCCGTTTGAAAATGTTAAAAATGCACTACACACATCCTTATTAACTAGTGACTGTATACGAGCAAACAAGTAGGAAACATGCATTTAGTATACAATAGCTGCTAATCATGTGTTTATTAGAGAACGTTCATCGTTTCGCAGAACTACATGTATGAAATACTTTTGGCAGTCGCGAAGTCACGTGACATGTGCATGATCGTCGATTGAGTTTAAAAATTTACTCAAAGTTATCCCTGTTTTAAAACCAGTTAATGCATTCCCGTCGAAAATGACATATTCTAAAGATTCTTTCTGTGTATATTTGTACATCAAGATCTAGTTTTCAAGCGATTTATCTCACGATACATAAATATGCATATTTCATTTGAGAAATAGATGGTATTAATTCTGACTTTTGAGCATGTTTGTTAATTTATAGCTCACGTTCCATTCCGAGTACAGTACTTAAAAGGGGTGAGTGTTGACGAGCGTGCTCAAGTTTATTCGGATCAGTCGAAGTGCGTACTCCGCGCGTCGAACTGCGTGTCTGCTTTAGCCATTCCAGACATTTAACAAGGATGTAAGTATAGAGACTTTATGGAAAGATCAACAGACTAAATTGTGGATCAATACTTTTATTAAGTAGGAGAGACTTGTGGTTGTCTTATCTGGAATATAAATTTTAAAGTATCGCGAGCCAAATATTTGCACTGTACTCGCACTCATAAGATGATCCCATTAGGAAGGGTTTAGCCTTTTAGCGGAAGAAAACCTTTCCCTCTCTTCCAATATAATGTAGCTTTGAAATCATTTTTGCTGCGTTCTTCCGTATTGATTCAAAATTTCTAGACATTTGAAACGCTCCCCTTGTGAATGCACCTTGCAAACTAAAATGCACTACTCGTTCATTGCCTTGAGAACGCATGACCAGACCAGCATCAGGACTTGTAATCTCGAATGATCCGAAACCCGCAGTAGTTTACTTTTAGCTATTTGAATGGCTAAATTGACCTTTTATACCCGGAATTTATACTCGTATCGGTGTTTTTCGCAGAATGATACCGCCTCTAGGAAACTTATATTTTTTTGCAAAATGTTTTTCCCTACTGCATACACTGTATAATAAGAACATAAGAATTTAAAAACTTCGCTAAACAATGCCGAAAATACATTTTCAGAATAGGATCATTTTCTATTCTGGAAATTTATTTTTCAAGATATATTCACGATGGAAATACCGTATAATGTCCAACACACGAGGAAATATCAAGCAAAAATATTTCTTGCAGTAAATCGCGCCTCGCATCTGACGAAACAAGTTAGTATATATAATAATGCAAAATGGAACGTAAAATATTGCTTGAGATGAATGTACGAGCATTCTCATCCAATGGAGGATGACGATCTTGGAGGAAAATCAGCATCCACGTTTCGTACTAGAATCTAAGAGTTTTTCACGTATAAAGACTGTTTATCTAGCAGGATACTTTCTAAAGTGTCTATCACTCTAGGTGATAAGGCTTAGCACCAACTTAAAAGTGCGAATCAAAGCGACAGCACGTGTTGAAAGCGAAAATCTAAGATTTATAAGATTGAAATCTCTAAAAATCAGGCTGCAAGGAAGCCAATGTCCAGAGTTTCGTGGACGCCTTAAATAGCAGTGTCGCGTCCGTTCTGAGTTTATGGAGGCACAACAATGCGGTCGGCTGAGTCGGTGCAATTGCATCGGGGGAACTATTCATATTCAAATCGTCGAAATCACCGCAAACATCGCTGTTCAACACATGCTTCTTATCTGGATTTTTCCTGCTTTTTTTCTGGTCTGCATGGGCATTTTTTTTTTCTCGCTGACCGTAGAAGTCGTCGGTGCGAACTCCTGAAATACAGTCGATTTTCGCTCCGTTTTTGCATTATTCATACGGACCCGGCATCGTCGTCATGGCGGGTTCGCCATCTGTCATCCTCCATAAACTCCAGCTGCAACTGCATCTAGCCCGCGTGCCATCTTTTCCACGATCCTGCACCCCGAAGCAGGTGCTCACCGTGGTTACCATCAAATCCAAAATCGACCAGAAATGCGCGTTTGCGAATGTGGCGTCCCTAGTAGTATGAGGCACCTAGAAGGCGCTTGGTTCCTACTTCTGCCACCAGGTGGCCCCCCATAGGCGCCTCATACTACCGCTGCAGGCTCAGCGCTATGGACTAGAATATTATTTTTTTAACAAATTCGATACGGAGAAGCTCAGTGGATGGTTTTATACGCCAGTAATACGGCCGTGAGAGATAGATAGAGAGGCAATTTTTTTTTCTCTTCCTTCTTCTCCATTTCCATTTCATGCAAAGGGGAACGGCGCTTTCTGTGCATGAAATATGCCATTTTCTGCTCGGTTCAATACGAACGAGATGGCGGGGCATCTCGCCCCCTGCGCGTATGAAAGATGAATTTGGTGAGGCAGGCAAAATGCAGAAGACTCGAGGTTATGCCTATTATTTCACTCGATGTAGCGAACTCATTGGCTCTCTATGGCTAAATAGTCGGGCACGGAGATGGATTTCGGAGGGATGCCAAGTGCCATTTTCGCTGCCTTTCTACCTTCCCTTCGAATTACACCGCAGCGCGTGCGACGGCTTATGCATTACTCGCTACATTAACTGGAGGACATAGGACTGTGGCGTGCCACCGACTATATAGGATTGCCAGTATTCGAAGTCTATTCATCATATTGAAACTCCGTATCGAGACTGCGGTCTGCTCTCTCAGATATCCGTATAGCCCGTGAAACGTATACGTGGCCGCCAACGGAGCGTTAAATGCTCGCGAATAATTATTAAGTTTTGTTTCGTAGGATAAGAACAACTAACTGGTCTTTGGTGGATATTCTTTAATGTCTAACTCGCGCAGTCTCAATTGCGTAGCTGCGAAACCGTTTCAGGATTATTATCCGATGACAGCGGTTTAATCTAGCTGATCGACAATAACTTCAATTGACTTTTAACTCGTACATGCTTTTTATACTTGGTGCAGTATGTGACGCAGAAAAAGAGATATCATTGGAATATTCAGTGATGCAGTAACCTACACAGTTTGATTTATAATCAGATTCGTGACTTTTACAGTTTGAGTTCCCCCAATTCAAAATCACAAATATTTTGAACCCCGACATGACGCCAAAAGGGTAACATTCTTTACTTGCTCCTAATGGTCCAGTTTATAGTTTCATGCACAACATTATTAAAAGTAGTGTATAAAATTAATTTCGAATTTCATTTAGACTCGATTTCTATCGGATAAATCTCAATATATGCAAATATTTACAAATCCGAAAAAAAAATACAAAAACGGATCTTGTCCAAACCAATATATACAGTATAATTTTGGTACTTTCTAAAAAGCCTACGAATTGTGTTAAAACGGTATGTTATTGTTAAATTTAAAATGTATTGTTGAAATCGACGATGTACAGTAATTGGTACTGTGGAAAATACACGCCCTTCGAACAAACTAATGAATATTTATAAGCTGAAATCGTCATGGAACCAAATCAACGACGGTTGATGTATACATGTAAAGTTATTCGTTTCATTTGGAGACATGATGTAATTGCAAAGGTTCTCAAAAGCTATAATTAAAGAGCGAGGTATTTAATTACGAATCGTTTCTTGCAACCCAAATCGTTGCTTTTAGTGGACATTTCACGATGTCACCTGTCGGCGTTATTCAGCTCGCGTGCAATTAACAGATGGGCGTTTTTAAGTCGAATTTTCGTTAATGAAATAATGCGCCGTATATGCTAATGACGGAAACGAAGCTTTCGTGACCTTCATGTCTTCGTTAATTCCAGTCGCCACGTACATTTTACTTGTTTTCCGCAGCAACGATGATGTTTTTTTTATTATTTTTAACTGCATGCATGGTTTAGATTGCGGCAGATGTTACGGACGTTGCGTCGCTGGGGGCGTCATTCTCCGTATGTTAGCCTAACATCTCGCAGCGCCATCTTTAAAACTCCGAAATGAAAAATCCTTAACGATTAATCTAATTCTTAAGAGATTACAATTTATAGCCAGATGGGCGCTGCAGGGAGACGTCAGCTGTCTGCCTCTGCTGCACTAGAAGCTTCAACTAACTTCTGTTGCGTGTTTATTTCGTAGCCAGATTTCTGTACATTATCTTTATTAAGTACATCTCCGCTGTCTTCCGGCATTTGTTTTCCATCGAATCCTGCGGCAACGTCGACTGGCTTTACGCCTGGCAACAACTATCCGTTTTTTCCGTTGCCCTTTTCCACCCCGAGTGCATTATTGATGCGCGATATGTGGCCATGAGTTCAGCCATGTGGCATTCCGTGGATTTCAGGCCTTTGAAATGCATGTCATCCGCTCTAAATCCTTTGGATACATGACATTATTTAATTAAGTAGCTCGACACGCACCGCGCAGGCTTCGCGGATGAGTTTCATTTTTGCATATCATGCTCGATGGCAAAAGTGGATTTCTTGATGGAAAGATAACGATTACTATTAGCCTATGCAAAGTACGGTTCACGGCATCATTTTTAACTGCGAAGTTGACATTTGGCGCGAGGCTGCCACGTTTATAGAAGCTCTCGATAAGCGGATTGCTCTATACTGCGGCGTTCCCGAATGACGCCAACTTATGGAAAACTTCGTACATTGAAAATCTCATTTGGCAAAAATTAACCACCAAGTACGATTTTGTAAAGAATATTTATAAACACTTCAGCCACAAGTACATGTATAAGCCCATTACTTGAGCAGCCTCGTGATGGGATTTAGAGCGTGTACAACTACAAACAAATTTCATCATTTTCTTTTTCAAATAATGTTCGCCAAACTTGCCTCTGTCTTTCATTCGAGACTTCACTTTATGATATTTAGTTATGTTCAAATTGATTTCTTGGCTTCAGCTGCTTCACCGTGTTATCGATTAGGTTACTTGACTTTGCAACGGCGATTAAATGTAGGTCGCTGTCAGCTTGGGCCATCTTTAAGTTTATGTAAATGGTGCAGTGATCCTCGTTGTGCGATCTGCGACACTGCGGTTATAAAACTTTTCCAATATACATGTATATAGGTAACAGCAATTTGAAGAAACCTACATGTAGCCTCATGTACAAGTACATTGTATATCATGATGTATATGCTAATTAAAATGAACAAGAATGACTCCACTCGCCAGAAGCCATGCAAAGCTGAAATTAACATTCAATGTCTTTGTAATAATGCTTATCTTCCCTTATATTGGTGAAGCTCTGAACATAGCTCCATTTATATTAGCTAAATGACGTCATATCCGTGGCTGCGTGTGCACGTCGGATAATCGGTAATTCATTTAAAATTGCAGACGAACGCGGCAGGACTACTTTATTGAATTAAAACCCTTTTGTTCCAGTTCCCTAAGGTTTTGGTGGATATTTTCGTGTAGCTCCTCTTTTAATCTCTAAATTTGGAACAACTAATTACAGAAATTCGGCGTTCCATGAATGCGTTTAACTAACTGTTGTATAGTATAGCTGTATGCTCAATGCATTTAGATCATTATTTGATGAGATATTCATTAATTATTAACGTTCAACTATCTTGCTCAATGAGGGTTGTTAAGTAGCTTCGTAGATATAGGTAGTCGACGTTGATAAATCCTTTTTATATGATAATTCACTTTAAAAAATGTTAAAAAATGCGCATTTTAATCACGTAAAATGAGACTGATAATATTGAAACAAGTAAAAATTATAATGGCCAATTCCTCGAGGGCATTTCACAACGAGCCAATAGTAGGCCTAAGCTCCGATTCTATGGTGCGTTCCTTCGAACAGAAGACAAAATACCATGTCTGCATCAATTTACTTAAAGAGGAACATTAAAATCTCTACAGAAGAATTTCGAAAAAAATGCAAGAATTGGTCTGGAATTATAGGTTGAATTAGGCGGAGTTGAATTAATCTTTTTTTGAAGTACATACATTGACAGAGGCAGTAACTTAACGTGTACTGCAGCAATTCTTTCTTAAGGTCCACCAGTGAACCTCTTACTATAATAAATTTTACAGGACAGTCTTAGGTATACATTAATTGTTCGGGTTAATGTTAATTAAATTAAAAAAATTCATTTTTACTCGTTAATGGTTAGGAAGTTTAAATATGTTATAATCCAAATTCCTTTTGTTTACCTTTTTATCTATAGTCATTTGATTTTAAACATTTCATTGTATGCCAAAGCTATCATGCACTAATTTCGATGCACCATGGGACATCCTCTCAACATCGACTAATGTATATTCCATATTAAATGGTACATGTATACTATAGGTCAGCATACAGCTTTTGTTGAATCTATTACATCTCATTATTTAATTTCGACTTTTCCATTTCAAGAATGAAATTTTTTTACCAGGCGTATTTGTAAGCCCGTTTCAGCGGTCATAAAAGGCGTTTTCACAATGGCGTTGGAAGGATGGCCGTGGCGGCCTGTCTTCGGAACAAGATTTCAATGGTTCTAATTTAGCCGGGAGAATGTCGGGGGTCCATTCAACGGGCTTATTGCATTACGTCCTCTGAAATTGAACGTCGAGAGTTGAGCTGCTGGGGGAAAAAGGGATTTCGACCAATGATAGCCATGGTGGCGGCCTCTGTAATGCGGGAGGGGGATGAGGCGTTTAAGAGAAGATATGGCAAAGGTCTTCCACCTTTTATTTAATATTGCGGTAGATGTACTGACCATTAGCCAGCGTTATCTCCAGACCAAACATCGGCACATGTCAACTATTTAGTGCTGGTAGGCGCATCATCACTCCGCAAAAGGCCGTATTCGTCCAGGACAAATCCTCCTAATCTTTTATTGGAAGCTTTTCTTGTTAGATGAAGCTTTAAATTGTAGTTGCATTCCGTGCATGCGTTGTCCTACGAATTAAGCACGCTGATTTTCGTTTCGGCGCCAACCCGTAGTGCGGATTACGAGGAAAAATACTCGCATTTCAGTAAACACGAATCCCCGTAATGCGATGCTGCGGAAATCCGAGTGTTAAAGCTTTCGCATAAATGTGTCAGAAAAATCTTTTCGTCACTTTAATATCCTGAATTTGATGGAATCTATCGCTGGCGTGTTTGCGCAGTTACACGGTGCTTGCGTCATGTTCGCGATGATATCAAAGTTTACTTTCACGTGAATGTGGAAATGTTTTTTTTTTTCGATCAAAATGCAGATGATTGCTAATCTGGTAAAGCGAGTTGGTTTTTAACTTTTATCCCAGTGAAGGAACTAACTACTAGCTAGAAAGAGTTTGCCTAAGCGTGCGTTTCGAAGCATTGCGAGTCTCATTAAAAAGGAAGCACGTGCGGAGCTTCATAAAAGCCATGAAAAATTAAATTAAAGCGCTTTTACTGTGGCGTTACATCTAAATTCTGATAAAACCTGGCTCTTCTGCAAGAAATTCCATTTGGATTATTTTAAATTTAATATTTTAGCTGCTTTTTTAAATTAACGTCAAATATCAGACGGAGCCACAAAATTGCTTCTACAATTTTTAGCTTCCGTATTCGACGGCATATAAGAGGTCTCCAATTTCACCAGGGAAAAGTCAGGAATAAGAGTTTTTGGAGTATTTACCCAATCAAAAGATAAACCATGTTCCAAACTAAAGGGAATAAGATAAATATGGCAGGTAGTCTACGGTATACTAGTCTGTATTTGGGGGTAAACATTAGCCTACTGGAGGCCTGGCCTTAAGAAAATAAGACGCGGGGCAAATTATGAACAATTTAATTTGGTAAAACGTACCCCTGGTATATCGTCAAATACGTCAGTTCGCAGGCAGATTCTCAAATGATTTTGCTGTCCCAGTTTGCTGTTAGCAAATACATGCAGAATTGTACGTAGTGTTTGCCGTTGTAAAGGGGCAGCGTACTTGCCAGGAAGCTCGCAGTGTTTGCCGTCGTACGAGGGCAGCATACCTTCCAGGTGATCGTATGGTTCCATAATGTAGTATTTCTTTAAAAAATGTCCTTGTTTTCAAAAACTTCATTACCGAACATGTCTAAAAACTATGCTAATAAGTTTCTGCATAGTACGCACAGAAATCCAGGTTTTTCATAATTGCAACGCTTTACTCACCTTGGGTTCAACAGGGTTCATCCAGAAAAAAGTGATTTATTTTGAAAAAGTCTTAATTTTAGAAATGAGTTTTTCATAATCCAGGTTTTTCATAATTTCAACGCTTTACTCACCTTGGGTTCAACAGTGTTCACCCAGAAAAAGTGATTTTGAAAAAGTCTTAATTTTAGAAATGAGTTAATCTAAATTTTATAAAATAAACACGAGAGTTTAGTAATGTTCACATTGGCATACATCATATATTACAATATTCAACTTTTCCAGTATCGCAAGCCTAATCAGGGAATATTGAAGCCAAGTTTGTATTTGCGTATTTTGATGGATCATATGCGATTATCTTGGCTCTTCCAAGTTCTACGACAAGCACTGAAGTTAAAAGTCGAATAGGAAGACAGTCATTTTTCAATTCGCAACTCGGGTTCGCTATCGCATCACGTCTTAGCGTTAGCGCGACGAAGGTCACCAGTTCGTCCAGTAAGCTCCGTGTAGTTCAGGCCACCCTTTTAGCGTTCTATCTCGGGGGTTAATCGCCGGTTAAAAGTTTTATTTCGCGATTTCTCGCGAGGAGGGTAGGGGCGAACGGGGCGAGTTCGTGACTCTGGAAGAGCATCATGCGCGAGGATGAGGTACAAAAGAGCAACGTTGTGTACGTAAGATTCCGGTTGCCAAGGTGATGCAAATGAGTGACGGTTTCGGCTTAGGATATGCGAAGCGATAAGCTAATGAGAAGCGAGCGAGGGAATGACAATCCATTGAAATAAGTGGGGAAACTGGCAAAAGCTCCAAGAAGTAGCGCTTCAATGGCGGAGATAACAAAGCAAATTAAGAGACCCAGCAGCGTTTAGTCGCTCGTTCTTATCGTGCTAATAATTACTCATTGGCTTTGCCGAGGATCTCGGAGATCATCACAAAGAGACCCCCTCGGAGAGGTGCGTGCGCTGCGCTGAATTGCGCGGCCAAATCGGGACGGATCAACTCCGAAAAAGCCGCGATAACATTGCCTTCAATTATGTTTAAAGGATTAAAAGCAGCGCCAGATAAAAGGTATTGAAACGTCGAAGGAAAACAAGAATTGAACACAATTTATGAAATAAAGGAGCATTAAACGATTATCATTTCCCAATTAGGCATCGCCATCTCCAGCGGGGGTTTTGGGGAAGGAGAGCGAAGACGATCGATGGAATCGAGGAACATTAATCGGGTGATGATAAAAAGCGCGAGGCGTGGGGGATTCCCTTCCTCGCAATCCGGAAATAAAATGCTTCATCAATTTTTATAGCGCGGCGAGCGGCAAGAAAATGTGGAGTGGCGAAAGACGACTTTTATTCGCTGGAGAGAGTGCTTTGGACAGAGCGCGAATTTAATGGCCGATGCCCAAAATAACTACCGCGTATTGGATTTCATGTTTATTTTTTGAAAGGCGCTGAAATTACGCCGTTTTCCGAGCGATTGAAAACGATTTCGGTGTTGCGCGACTCGGCGGGGGAGTTTGACACGGTGATGACTACTCGATCTTCTCCAGCCATGTTTGCTGACCGCTCGATGCACGGACAAGCCGCGTGGTGGCCGAAGGCAGTCGTGGTTGAAGATGATTTTCTTTGTCGATGGACGATCTTGTGGCCTATTCACATCGACCAAATCCTTACCGCAGTGACGTCATCTGCGTTGCGGAACTTCATAGGGTGACGTCACGCCGCATGTAAAATAAGCGTACCGGTTCGGGTTTAACGTTTGTTGTTGTTTTTTATATTTATTTCCCCCAAAATAACGATTAAAATTGATCAGACGGGAAACATTGGATCAACTTCAACTGGTACGGATGCGGTTGCAAATGTCGTATAAACGTCACTTAGCTTCCCCCCCCCTCCTTACTGTCATGTGCGCATGAGCGGCCACGCATGTGACGTAATTACGGTACGGATTTGGTCGATGTGAAAGGGCATTAGGTCGAAACGAGTAACGCGAGTTCTTAAAGGATCGTCACTTTTCTGGAATGGGGCTTCCCTAAATTTAAAAAGAAAATCCGTATATAAGCTTTTTGTTTTTAATTCAGGTGCACACTGTAGAGACAATCAAGATGTTTTATAAAACTCGAAATGGTAGTTATGTAAAAGGGTGCTGATGCATAATAACTTAAGATTCCAATGTTTGTAGACAAAATGTTTGTGAACATATCAGACATCAAGTGGTCGGGGATTTTATATGTTTGTGAGTCCTCGGTTTTGTTGTGGGTATATCAATCATCTTAAATGAAAACGACTTATACATGTACATGTAGTTAAAATGTTTCAATGACGGCAGCTGACGATGTTGTTGTCAGATGAAGATTTCAGCTTTGGACATGGCTAAGATAGTTCTGCTTTGTATAGTTTAGGTATTATGCGACCAAACCAAAAACGACAGTTTTTAGCTTCTTTTCTAAAAAAGCTTAACAATAGTTGAAATACGAGGAATAGGCTGTCATAGCCTCGATGATCGTTAGTTATTGCGGAAAATATTCAGAATTCCCCCCTTGCGAATGCCCCCTTGCAAATTCGAACAGGTTTTTTCTCGTTTTTTAGAAAGTGGTGTTTATTTATTTAGGCAACTTATTTAACATCACCATCTTCTTCACCGATGTTAAGGGTCAGTTTTTGGGAACTGCGTTAGAAAAAAATGTTATCGCCATTTCTAGCTGTTGGTCTCTCTGACACATCTATCATGATTCTCGAGAAAATCTTGAGGGACTTTGCTCAACGTTTGGGGGAAAATCTCAAGATGCTTGAACGAGTTTTCTCAACTTACTTCGGCGAACAGTTGTGAGCATCAAGTTATACGCTCTTCAAGCAAACGTATCGATAAGCCCAACCAAGCTGAGAATCTGCGTAACGTGAAACAAGCAGCAGGCATTGAAATGAAATTTTGCTGTTTTTTTCGCTCTCTCTTGACTGGCTTCCATCGTCGATTACCTCAAAATGCATCTAGAAGTAGTCTGGAAATCGTGTTTTCGATACCAACAGCCACTTTGTAGTTTACTGCGTAGATCGAAATACCTCGATTTCCGGTTTATTGTCACTTGTAAAATGTGTTTATCTGCTATCATACTCTAGTGTTTGTCTACCCTTTCACCATGTTTGTCCACCATTTCGCTCTTTTACGGATTTATTTACCAACCATTTGCGAATCTATCTCGAACTAAACTTTACTCCTTCACGGAATTCGTTTCAAACTTTTCGTAAAAGGACTGTTTCCATTTCCGCATTTTGAAATGCTTATAGATAAACCTTCAACTTTCCACAAAAAAATATTCAAACAAGTATATTGTTATAAATAATAGAAAACTCCTAAGTAATATTTGCTCGTTTATCACGTAATCAAGTACACTCTAAAAAATGTGAGGTTCATTCGGGGTTCATTAGACAAAATCCGCCATTTTTTTTCCAAAAAGTTGCTTCGTAGCACCTTTACTAAAAATGGCGACCACTTTATCATTTCTAACCTTACAAATAGGTTCGTCATATATAAAGGGTTCTTCGGCTCTAAACACATGCACAGGAATTTCTGACCATTGGGGACATTCATCATTTTTGAAAACAAAAATCGTTAAGTTTTTTAATAAATTATCAATTTTGTGTTGACACAAATAGTAAATTTTTACTCTTATGCCATAGTAGTTGTACATCTAAATAGCACTACATTTTCAGGACGAAGACATGCAACCACGTGCATATTCATATTTTAAATAATTACCGAGACTTCTCTTATATTTGGATGTTTGTTCCAAAATCTGTCCGTTTTAGTTCAAAATGCTGGTTTGATCTGGTTTGGTTGGATCCTGCAACCTACCATTCCTGGATACCTCACACTACCACTCTGCTATCTCGACTCGCTTCAGAGAGCCTAACTAGTTGCCTTTACCTGGGTTTCCCATAAAGGGTATATACTAGCTGTATAGGCACCTTTTGAACGGTTTTTTGTTCAAAACACCTTTTTAAGAGTTTAGAAGTACCATTAGGTGTTTGTTAATCCGAAAATAATTTTAAATACCTCAAAATACCTCAAAAAGGGCAAAAAAATACCTATGGGTGTTTAAAAATACCTTACATTGAAACCTTTTATTATCTTCAAAAGGATAATTTTTGAAAGGCAATTCTTTTTGGAAAATTTCCGTTCACGAAATCCTAATCAGCATCATCCATTCCGAAGTAGCTACTTGATATAGCTATGTTTTCATTATGAAAACGATGTGATATAGGCTGAATAGCTGCTATAGTAGCTACATGTATAAAAAAATACATAGCCAAAAAGAATTGCCTTTCAAAAATTATCTTTAAAAGGGTTCAATGTAAGGTATTTGCTTGCCTCTTTTGAGGTATTTTGAGGTATTTAAAATTATTTTGGGATTAACAATTAACACCTTATGGTATTTCTAAACTCTTAAAAAGGTGTTTTGAAATAAAAAACCGTTTACAAGATGCCTTTAGATACCCTTTACCGTATTCCCCCGCAAATAAGTGCATGGCACTGTAAATAGGGGGAGACCTCCATGCCACTATACCCGGGGAATA